>NKCI01000181.1:0-81037 GCA_003946985.1 Fusarium duplospermum | reverse complement strand
AGGTTCCGTGGTCTAGTTGGTTATGGCATCTCGTTAACACCGAGAAGGTCCCCGGTTCGATCCCGGGCGGAACCATCCTTTTTGCGCCCTTGGCCTCCAATTCACACGTAGACCTCTCGTAAACTTCTCACGTACTTACTATTGCTTGTCGAGGTGTGGTTGGAAGACTGGTGGCTCGGTGGTGGTTGAGTCTTTTTGCAACTCGAGACCAAGACGTCAACCCGGTTTGTGGGTCTCGCGGTTTCTCAGAACACACCACCACCAACTTCATCAAGTCTTTGACAACTCGACTTCAAAGCAGATAACTCGGGACTGGACTTGAAGTATACTAGAATATGACGCTTTCCATGGGTATTACTTGTATCTAAATGTGCTTCTTCCCCAGCCCGGCTCTCTAGTGCTAACCTCTGCTGAAGATGCTGCTTAGATACAGCGTCAGCTACACTCCACGTTATTACGTGTCAAGGTTCTACAATAATCGTCACATGTTGAATCATACATATCGGTTTGAATGGGAGTCTGATCAATCAATAAATCTCTTCGTTAGCATGTATAATACCATGTCATGATGCCCCATGCGCTGTACAGCCCCAACTCCGTGCCTGGATATCTACATCGGTTACTCTAAACATTCATTCCCTTTCTTTGCGTTTAATACACCAAACTCCGTCCCATCCAATGCCATGTTGTTTACTCAAAAGTTCCCCTACCCAGTAGACCGCCCACAACGCCAATTCTCCTCTCGGCGCCCTTAACCTTTCTCTCCTCTCTCCTCCGCTCACTCTCCTCCAGCTTCGCCCTCCTCTCAACATCACGTGCGAAGGCGTGTACACCACTCTTCTTGGTCGCACCCTTCTTGATCTTGGCTTCTTCTCCGAATCCGCTTGTTGGTGTAGAAGTTCCAGAGCTTGTCGTGGAAGTTGACCCTGAAACGAGCGAGTTGGTCGTTGCACGGCGAAGCAGGGCAGGCACCTTGAATGAAGATGTCGAGGACGCAAACGCCATACGACCGGTGCTGACCGACGACGAGTTGTTGCGTTTGAGACTAATTCGGTCAACAACGGCAACGCGGCCGCGGCGGGGGTTGGGTCCGTCATTCTCCTTCTCACTGTGACCATGAGGAGCAGCTTCTTCTTCACCCTCACTGTCCGATCCAACCTCAGTTGCGGGAATGACTGATCCATGAGGCTCCTCCAGAAGGTTGGAAAGAGTCTCGCGGACTTCGCCAATGTTGGAAGGCTTCTTGCCATCCTTAGTTCTCCGCATATGGGCAGGAGGTCGGTTGTCCGCAGAGCCAAGTGTCTTTCGTGACTGGCTGTCAGGGACAGTGTTGGATGTGTTACTGTCTTCCTCCTGAGACTGGGACTGTTGTGATGACTCGTTTGGTTCTTCTGGTGCGTCCAAAAAGTCCATCTCGTCGTCACTGCCCCGATCCTCAATAGTTCGCAGGAACGCTTGGTTACCAGGGTTCTCGGCAATCTTCTTGACACGCTCATCGGCAAATAGGGCCTTCTGCATCTTGGCAAACTGACGACGCTTCATGCGCCTGCGGGCCTCGCCATCATCATCTGAATCATCGAGGTCGTAGCCGGCACCACGCTTGCGACGGAGCATACCAGTTGTGATATCCTTGAAAAGCTTCTCAACTTGCTTCTCATCCTCTGCTCGCTCACGATCACTATGAAATGTTAGAATAAGCTTCAACAATAGAGTCAGATCATACTTACGCATAGAAAGCGGCAAGCTTAGCCTCGTCGACATCGTTTCCAGCAGCGTCGTCGATAATCTCCTTGAGCGAGGCGACAGATTCGTTGTCACTGTCCTCACCGTCCACACCACCCAAGCCAGCATACTCATCCTCGGATTCCTCGGCCTGCTCCTGAACCATTTCCTTGGCCTTGCTCTTCTTATGGTCGAACGCCTCTTGGGCCTTGCGCTTCTTTTCCTTCTCCGCACCCTCCTTCAACTTACTAAAGGCAGTGTTGGGTTTCTCAGCAGCTGTGGGCTCCGGTGTTTCTTCGATACGTAGAGGTGTCTCCATCCTGCGACGGAGACGTCCGCGGCGAACCAGAGGTGAGTCTGGGCCAGCTTCCTCGGGATCAGCCATCACAGTATCGACGGTCGAGACGGGGACCTCGATGAATCTGTCCTTCAGGGGAGTGTGGTCCTGAAGACCACCATCTTGGGACAGCTCGATCATCTCAGAAAGCTGTGTGCTCTCCTCTCGCAGCAAGCTGTCGAGGCCACGCATCTGAGACTGGGAAAAGTTGAGCTTGACGCCCTGGGTTGTCTTTTGAGTGTCGTCCTTTTGGCTATCCATGATCATATCTTCCATCGGCTCATCCATGGTGGCCGAGAAGTTGGAATCCGGGAAGTGGTCGAAGTCAGGCATCATGGACTGAGTAGGGCCATTGGCAGCGTCCATCTGGCTATCGTCCATAGTGCCAGCGAAGATCTGGGTCAGACCAAGACCAGCAGGTCCCTGAACGGGTAGGCCTGGAATAAAGGTCTTCTTGGCTGATCGGAGCACTGATGTAGGGGCGGCAGGGGACTGCGTGTTGGGAACAGTAGGCGATGTATGCACAGCGGCCTTGACAGCTTTCGGTGTCGACTTAACAATGTCTTCGTCCTCGTCGTCGGAGATAATGGCGATGGGTTTGCGTGTTCGTCGCTTGTGCAGGACTGGTAGATCATCTGCATCGTCATGAACATCCTGGCTGACTAGAGGGGTTGAGTCCTCAGCATCGTCAGCAGATGCTTCCGATTCTGCGTCCTCTGCCTCAGCCTCCAGCAGAGGGTTGCCGTGTGCCTCTTCATCCGAATCTTCGTCCTCTTCTTCAGATCCAGACAACTCAACAGCTGACGCCTCTGCATCAGCTTCATTGCCAGAAGCCTGGTATTCCTCGTCATCGCTATCATCCCAGGCAAGGGGATCAACCTCTCCATTCTCCTTCTTTTCCTTCTTTGCAGCAGCTCGCTCTTCCTGCATAATCTTCTGAGCCTCCTCTCGTGCCTTGGCAACAATGTCATCAACCTCCTGCATCTGGCGCTCGCGCTCCTCTGCAGTCTGGATAACAACACCCTGGGCCTTGAGCATCTCAATTCTCCGTTCACGTTCCACCTTGGCTTGCTGACGTGCCTTCTGCTGAAGGTAGGACTGGAGTTCACCTACAGTCATGCCGTGCTCATCTCTTCGCCTCTTCTCCTTGCCAGGGGACTTGACTTGAGCCAGAGCTTTCAAGGTATGGATAGAGTTGGGCTCTTGTGCCTTCTTTGAGGGAACATTGTCGAAAACGGCTCTGACCCGGTCCTGGACGGTTGTGGTGATCTCAAGTTCATCATCCGAGTCCAACATGGTGACGTTGACTCTAGCAGGAGGAAGCTTGACTCGAACTTGGCGACGGGGCTTTTTGGCGGGTTGCTGGCGATCAGGGATATCGATGGCCTTCCCTTTGCCCTTGTCCAACTTGAGCTTGGCAGACTCTGCCAAATTGTCCAGGCTTGGCAATTCCATGTCCTCATCGACCTCCTGAGCCACGGGCTCGGCAGACTGCTTTGCCTGGGGCGGCGAGCTTGGAGGCGTTTCAGCATCCTGCATCTCGACATCGCTGTGAGGTGTGGCGCCCCTGCTCGAGCTAACAACCTTGGGTTCCGGCTCACCAGCAGGGCGGTAGTTGAAGCGCTCGAACAGGCTGTTCTTGGTGATCTTCTTCCGTGTCTTAGCCTCGTGTGTGAGCTGCATGTTTCTCGCCATCCTCTGAGTTTCCCGGTTCATCTCCTCGATGGCTTTCTTGCTCGCCTTCCTAATCTTGGGTCGGTCGGTCTGCGTAAGCCGGCGGCCACCTTCATCATCGGTGATGCCGGAGTCGTTGTCGTCTGAAGCCATCTTCTCGAGTTCCTGCGCAAGCTCTTCTTGTCGAGCAAGTCGCTCGGCTTTCCGTTCTTCCTCAGCAGCCTCTCTGGCGCGATTCTCTCTGGCCTTGCGCTCGGCAAGGGCCTTGAGACGTTCCTTGGAGGTCAAAGAAGGGCCCTCAGAGTCGGAGTCGGTGTGGGTTGATTTGGAGGGTGAGTGTCGAATGGGCGATGATACGAAAAGTGCTGGGCTGGGTTCTCTGGATGCTCTGGTTGCGCCATTGGCGGTCGGTGATTGGGGTGCTTTGCGGAATAGTCTCCGGGGAGCAACGGGGAGGTCGTCCTCCTCCGACTGTGCGTCGGGCATGTTGACATTTTGCTCTTTCTGTGCCTCCTTTTCGAGCTCAAACATCTTTCGCACGCGATCTCGGGCTGTTGTTTCCTTATTGTTGGTTGTGGCCTCTTCTGACTGTGGTGCCCGGCTCACAGCCTGCATCCTGGACGCGAGCCTGCCGCGAGGTCTAATCTCTTCCTCGGACTCATCATCAGATGCATCCTCGTTTTGTGTAGATAATTGTGTGAGGTCGATATCTCGTGTCCGCCTTGGTGACTTGGTCTTTGTGGTTTCTTGTGAAGGGGAGGCTTCGTCGTCGCTGCTTCCAGCCTCTAGGAGAGCTTTGAGCTGTGCTCTTGGTGACAGTTGCGGTTGCTCTGGTGACCCGACTGACGACGCAGGGGACGAAGATCGAGGGGTGGTAGCCATGATAAATGGCTGTGGTGTTGGATTAAAAATCGTAGTAAAGAGACAACATGTAAACACAAGCAAAAGGTATCGCTTAATCGGTCAAGTTTTGGAGGGGTGAGTAATGTTGATGAATTGATGGATGAGAGAGTGTGGATGTGGATGTGGGTGGTGGGTGTGGAGGAATTGGGAGGTGGCTCTCAAAAGGTGTCAGTGCGTGGTGGGGACCTGGGAGCTTTACGCGACCGGACGCGTCCATGGTTTAAGAGGCGTTGGCGATACGCGACGCATCACAATCGCGTTAAGCACATCGCGAGCCACCACAGCCACATTAAAATCCCTGTCACAGTTGGGTGGTTGCTCCGTGCACGCATTCGTCAATTGCCGCGGTTCAGGGCATTTGAGGCTTTTCAACAAGGCATGGGCCTAACTTAAATATGGGTAAGATGTACTATCAAGCGTTGTCATGGCATCAAGGGACTTGGCATGAGGAGATCGGACATGTTCAATTTCGGAAGCTATGAATATGTAGTTGATACTTGTCTCTCCTCCTTTTTTTCTTTTTTTATGTTTTCTCTCTCAGTAATGACTGTCCAAATTCCTTCTCTTCATTCTATCCAAAAGCAATCGCATCAATGCAGCATGCAATGCTTAGAAGAGCTTGTGCTCAAGGGTCATGTCAGACTCGGGCTCAAGACCGACACAGGCGCGGAAGATGTTGGTCAAAGCGGCGCGCTGCTTGGCAAGAGCGTTGACAACCGGGGTGCCGGGAGGAGTCAGAGGAGCCTTGAGCATGTAGCTGAGGACACTCAGGACGCTGTGGAAGCTCTTGTACTCAGTGGTGGCGGCTCCATCAGTAGAGGCAGCCTTCCACTGGATACGAGACATCATCTCAGCGATGATGACCAGGTCGATGATCAGGGGAGAAGCAAGGAGAGAGTCCTCGCAGATGTTGAACATCCTATTTCCTGTTAGCAAGGTTCACATCATCGCACAATTATCAACTTACGAGATGGTCTGGTGGCCACCCATGAAAATCTCAGCGTAGTACTCATCGAGAGCACGCTTGTTGTCGGCAACCGCGGGCATGTACTTGATCACGACACAGTGGTCAGGATGCTCACCCTTCTTGTACAGCACGTGGTTAGCCTCGACCATGTCGTCAACGACATTGGACTTGGAAATCTCCTTGGAGCGGAACTGCTTCTGGGAGCTCAGGTTCTTGCCGTCATTGTTGCCAAGGTGGTTGTAGCTGGCAATAGAGGTCAACTTGATGCCGGCGTTGATCAGGAAGTCAACGAGGGCCGACTTCATCTTGGTCTGGCCAGACTTGAAGTCATCACCACCGATGAAGGCGTTGTGCTTCTCAGCAAGCTCAATGGCACCAGGGACAAAGGTGTTCTGGGGAGAGCCGTTGATGAAGGGAGCACCCTCGAGGATACAGGCGACAGCAAAGACGGTCGAGGGAGCAACCTCCTCATGACCCTGCTCAATGGCCTTGAGAAGGTTGTCGGCTGTGTCGTTGACGCCCTGGATGAGGTCGGCATATCGCTCAGTGTTGGCAGTCCACATGACAATGACCTTGTCAAGGCCGTTCTTAGCCTTAAAGTCACGAATGTCCTTGCGGAGCTGCTCAACATGAGCCATGGAAGCCTTGGTACCCTCGAGGACGTTGTCGGCGCGATCCTCCTGGTTGGCAGCAATGAAGTCGGGGTAGTAGATGGAGGGAAGAGGAACCATCTCGGTCATCTCCTTCTTGACCTGGGCCTTGAGGGTAGGCTCAAGGACCTGAGCGCGGTCCATGGCCTGAGCCAGGTTCAGCTTGCTAATGTCCCAGCCACCAATGACGAGGTCGTTGGGGTGGACCATGGGCAAGATGTTGTGGAAGGGGATGTTGACTTCCTGGTGGGTCTTGGCGTCGGTGCCGAGCTTGAGGGTCGAGCCCATGACAACGGAACCATAGTAGTTGGACTCGCGAGGACCCTCCTTGGTCTCCCAGGAGAGCTGGCGGCGGTTGGCGAGGATGCCGGCGGTGACGGTGGTACCGTTGTTGCCGCCCCAGCCAACGAGCATCATGCCGACCTTGGGAATCTTGCGGTCGACCTTGAAGTCGTAGAGGGTCTCATTGGGAGTAGCAACATACTTGCCATTGGCGTCAACGTCGACTTTGGTGGTGCGGTAGGTGTACTTGGAGCGAATCTCCGCATCAGTGTAGGTGACATTGGGGGAGTTGACGGTGAAGAGGTCCTGGTGGGCCGAAGAGCCTTGGCCGTTGGTGTAAGCCCCGTTCGAGGAGCCCGTGCCGACTTCCGCGTGAGGAGCCATGGTGAGCTAGTGGCTTTTTTACGTGGAAGTTTGCGGTTTGCGTAGATTGGACGGGTTCAGATTTTGATTTCGACCTTTACTGTTCAAAGGTCGAGTCCGCTGAGCCTCCGGAATCGGCTGAGCAGCGGGCTCCTGCGAACGGGTGGTGAGTCCTGGAGGGGGGTTAGCATTGTGAATTTCGATTATGTTTTTGACCATCGTGAGGATCGAGTGTCCTCTTTGAGGTTGGGTCTTGACATACGAGTTAAGGAGATTGGAAAACGTCTTGACGACTGTAGTGACCAAGGTTCGGTGCCTTGGTCCTCTTGTAAGAGTTTGTTTAGATTTGGCGGGGTGGTTGATCGCGGGGTAGCGGGGTAGATAGCAGTCGAAGTGATGGGGTTTTTGAAGGGGTTAAGGGTGTTGAAGGTGTTTGGTTATGAAGTTTGATGTGTCTTTGAGTTTTGACGGTTGTTGTGGGTAAAGTAGAAGAGTAGAATTAGAAAATCAAAGGGATGGGGAGGGTTCAAATACGGCGGCACATGAGATGGATGGAGACAACCTAGCAGCAAGGTACTGCCACGTTTGGTTCCCCCATTGTGGGTTTTGGGCGGTGAGCGCTGACGACGCGGCGCTAGCGGAGTCGCGATAATCTAGCGGCTTGCGGAGCGCCTACGGAGGGCTCGGATGGGACAATTGGTTGGGCCTGGGTAATGTCTTTCTGTATGTTTGTGGACACCTCTGCACAGCCGAAGGCAGCAGGCTTTCCCACAGGGTTGGCAGCGTTGGGATCGGAGGCGCGGAGGATTCAGCCAAGAGGTTGAAGAGGCGGAGATGGTTTCGACTTGATACTGTAGCTACATTGAGAACTAAGAGCTGGCACGCGATCATTATTGACCACGAGTTGTCTTTTTCAAGATGAGGCGGTACCTTAGAGACAGTCTCGGCAATTGAGTTCAACATGACACCTCCAACCCTCCAGTCAAGTCATGGCTGACCCTGCCGTCATGCAGAGTGCTTCGTTTTCCTCCCCCCCTCCATGCACAACAAGACCCGTCTTGCCGAACGAGTGGCCTGAGCCCCTGACATTGTGCATTTCCCAACATTCGACACCTCGGTACAAGCACAGTAGCTTCGCTTGATGTTTAGTTCGTGCAGGAGAGAACACAAGAGGTATCGTCCCTCTTAGCCGCCGCCAATGAACCCGTGTCGTGTGGTTCTTTTCCCTACCGGTGTCATGCCCGAGTGATTGGTCCTTACCCGGGACCTTCGGCGATCTTTTAAAGTCCGCTCCCGATTCCGTTGAGCTTCCGCGACTTCGGCGTGGGACCGAGAATTTTCGAGGACGCGGAAAAACTTGGATGGGAAAGAGATCTTGCGTGTGCGTGAGCTTGCAGAGCATTGTCGCACCATGTCGAGCCGTCTGCTGCAGATAGCCCGTTATTGCCACAAGGCCGTCGTACTCGCAAGTGGCTCTGATACGCTTGAGACACGGCATGCCAAGATTGCGCGAATATGTACCTCGCCTTTTCGCCATTTTGTTATGACGAGGGAACCGAAGTTCTGAGCTGGAAGTTCAGCCGCATATGTAGGGAACCTTTGGATAGAAAAGACCGCGTAAACTTCCCCGAGAGCTCGAAGAGGTTATTATTCCATACACCACATTTCTTGGCACGAGACCTTGAAGGTTTCTGGTGTAGTAACTGAATTTGCTCTAGCTTCTCAATCATGATACCAGTCCCTGCAGACCTACAACGAGACATGTGCATGCCAATCGATAACGTATCTACTGACCGCTGGAACATGATTACTATTATCGAGCACGAAGAAACTACGGGCAAGACTGTTCCATCGCTTGGTCCATCCCGTGAGTCGTGCTGTTGTCGATCATCCCACAAGAGAGCGCTAGTCATTATCCCGCAACTGCAACGGCTCCAGCGCTTGCGACAACAATTCGCTTGTCCCAACATCCATATCTCTGTCCATTTAAACAGGGGTCATAGCGCCAGCCAGTCGCAGTCTGCTGCAGATCTCTCTCCAGGGTCTCATCATTGTTCCTGCGGTGAGGTGAAACTTGTTCCTTCACATGTAACCTTTGGATGCTGATGAGCCGAAAGATCCACATCGGTTCAAACTGATGTTTGCGATGATGAGTTCTTCTCCGCCGGGTGAATCAATGTTCCGTAGGTTCCGGCTTCACCGTCAAATGCGGGAGAGTCAGAGGGTGTTTTGCTCCGTGGAGAATTCGTGGAGAGGCATGAGCCCGTAGGAGCTATGACCCCTTGGATGGAGAACTGCTGGAACCGAGGAAGCATTCCCCCCCTGTGGACCAGAGTTGTCAATTGTCCCAGCAACCTGATCAAGTCCATTATCATGAAGCCTATCACCACCCGAACCAGTCTTCGAATGGACATGTGGATTGATCGACTAGGCATGCAAGACCCCTCGATCATCCAAACTCTTTGGTTAAGTTCTAGATGTTGCGGGGCGATCTCTGGTTCCTGATGAAGTCTTCGTGTGGGCTCTGTAGAATAGGTATGCCAAGAACCGCCATGTCTCTCATCTCCATGGCGACATCCTGTCCTTTGCGTAAAAAGGCGTAATAAAAGCTAGAAGCAGAAATATGCCGCTGCCAGTGTCAGCTAGAAGGCCAGCCGAAGCGCCCACCGGAGGATCTGGCTTGCCTAGCCTTCGTTGCCATGCAATAACTGACGACATTGCTTCATCTCAGCCCCGTGCATCTGAGACTGGTCATGTGTGTCAGATAGCCGATCGACGATCACATTCACGAAATTGCCCCCCAAAAACCGCTGTTATCGTGAACCACCCAGAGCCATCACCTTAAAATGAGACCCATGTGAGCCTAGGCCTGGAACCCCCAATGACGTTCACCGACACTATCAGCCGCTGTGGACTCTTTAGCAACTCATGACTAGCATGGGCACTAGATGTCAAAGGTCTGATGAGGTAATGACCCTGAGGGATACGGTTCTTGATAGCATTGGTCCTGACGATAAGGAGGTTGTCAGACGCTGCGGAGCTTATAATGCTTCGTTGAAGATAAATCGTATGACGGGTTTGCTTCTGTGTGGTCGAGGCGTCTGCGTGTCTCTGAAACGGACATCATTGGAGTATGACAAACTCTCTTGGATGGTTCTTAATGCCGAACTTGTCAGCCACGATCATCACACGACAGGTCTCGTCCAGGAGTAGCTCCAGTCTGCTAGCTCAGCAACTGGAAACGAACTGTTTTCAGCCCTAGGTCGTGTGGTTGTTGTGGCGGGAGTCGTGAGCCCTCGTCTGCCGAAGAAATGACTCTTGGGGCGTCTCATCGTGGCGTTTCTTGGTCACCGATCTATTGATGTTCGGCCGATGCTTGGCGCTACTCCAATGTTGATGCCTTCATCCGGGAGAGAGGACCACAGGAGACACATGGAATGGATCGCATCGTTCTTCCCGTCAAACAAAGACCTGAGACAGTGGGTACCATAGCAGCGGCATTTAATGCTTGGCTGTCTCGGGCCTTTGCAACACGCTTGTCTTGTAGATCCGGCTGCGCTATCCTCGGTACAATTCTCGACGGTTGGAGATTGCATCGCGAATGAACCCTCCAACCACCCGTCACCGAGTGTCACTCTGATCACGGGGTAGTTTAGCACTAACAGACAGCAACCTGCTGTATTTGGCGCGTAGAGATGAAGATCAGCCACGCTCTGTCGCGGCGTAGCCCCCCCCAAAAAGAGGACAAGCAATTAAGAGGCCGGGGTCAAGCGTGTCAAAGCCATTCATTCATTTTATCCTCCAGTCGCCATGTCACACGAGCCAATCAATATCATGGCAACCCATACCCGCTGCCAGAGAGATTACTCGGTTGGTACGGGATCCATCAACTTAGCAAGAACCGACGCCATGCATCCCATGCATGCACAATTTCTCCGCTTGCGGTCCCCTTTCAGCCTTGTTCATAGTGGGTGGTGGGTGATAGCTAAACCAGATCGAGAAGCCCGCTGATGCCGTCTCGAGGTCGGCGAGTGATATTGGTTGTCGTCTTGCGTCTCTAGTGGACAGGATTATTGATTTGCAGAATCTTCAGTAATTGCGCTTCGGGCTTCCATCTCGAATTCTAGCTTTGACAGGCTGTTCCCCACGACGCTTCACACCACGCGAGGAGCAATAAAAGCATGCGTTTGATGAGGTAGCTCCCCTTTTGGTCGGCCGAGACCCCATTCAGGACTAGGGCCACCAGGGGCGTTTCTCCACTGGACAGAGCTCCTGCAAGGTACCCGTACCCGTTTACCTGTTCGCAACGTTGGATCCGTCCTTTTCCTACCTAGGTTCTTGTACTGTAATGGATGGCGACAGACGGATGGACGCTGTGGCGTCTCGTATGACTTGAGCCGGACCTTTGTTCTTGCTGCGCTTCTTGGTCGACGGTTGCGGGAATCGTTTGATGAGCAACAGTTAGCAGAGCGCTCCGTGGCCAGTGACGGTAACGCATCTGGACAATTCGCATCTGCAAGCGTTGGCAATGAGCTGCATGCATCGTCTGTCGATGCAGCCAAGAGCCAATTGCGGACTGTTCAACCTTCTTCGGATCACAAAGCAACCTTCCGTATCAGTGGAACTCATGCAAGGCGGCCAGTCCGAACAAAGGACGGACGGTATAGCCCGGGTACAGCGTTGCCCTTGTCCCCGTCTTCCGAAGAGGCATGCATATGCATCATTGAGGAGGCGAACGAACCGAATCATCGAAGAGCGAGGCCCTGTACCAGGAATGGAATGACAGACCAATCTTGGCTCCCGCAGTGTCTCTGCCATCTCGCCAACCCGCCCTGAAGATTGACCGCATGGCCTGCAGAGCCGTGTCTCAGGCCGCCTCCCCACGCACGCCAGCGCCAGGGTGTGTGAACGCTATTATAGCAGAGAAGCTTCAGCGAAGCAGTCGGCAGGTCGCACAAAGTTTTGGATGCTGGGTCACGGTTGGAATGTTCGTTACCACGATGCTGGAGGCCACGGCTAAGAATAGCATCCACGGTAGGACAAAGACAAGAGATTGATGGGACGAGCACTTGATCCGATGCATCGATGCGCCGCCACCAACGACAGAGCCGTGGGAGATTGAGATGGATGGATGGGGCATGATTTTTAGAGTCAAAAAGACAAGCTAAGAACCCACTCACTCACTCACTCACTGACAGAGTCAAGCACTTAATACTGGAAGTCACGGATGCTCTGGCCGACCTCCATCTTCTTTTACTGCTCATATTATTCCACACCGCGCCCACCGTAAACCCGTCAGGTTACAAGCCGTCTTGTTGCAGTCACCAACCAGGGGTACAAGGATCTCTCGGCCAGCGCTGTGACCAAGGGCGCCGACGTGAGCCAGGATTAGAGCCTGGGATAAGCCTGCTACCAACCATTAGTTCGGCCAAGGGTCCCCCCCTTTAGCATCAACCCGCCCACCTGCCCTCCACATTCGAGACACGATGCGCATCGTCCCCTTCTTGCAAGTCGACACCTGACTTTCTTTCCGTCCTTTCACGTCGCAGCCGTGTCCGTGTCGTGTTTCGCCTCTTTCTTTCCGGTTTCTCTGCTGAATCTGCAAGTCATTCTCAGTTGAACGACGACGAGGCTGGACCAGAGACGAACGATACTCTCATCCTCGACATCGCTCACCGACTGACTCGCTTGGATACTACCCCGACCACCGACGCGGCAATTCCACAGGGATTCTCGACTCTTCAGCTCAAACCGATCTTGACATTGCAACTTGACAGCTTATCGACCGCAAAGTTCATCGCAGTTTTGTCTTTTGGCATCGTCTGCTGTCGTCATCGACCCCAGGAACACCGGTCACAGAACTGGCCTGGGGTACGAATGTAAAGGTCTCACATCAAGCGCTCTACTGAGACGACTGCGACAGAACCTGCGTTTATCATCCGTTCTGCGCATTCCCCAAGGCCATTCTTGCACATTGGCTGGCGAAACTGAACGACATCGTTTTAATGCGCATTGAAGGAGTTGCTGTGCCGAATAATAAAGCTGGATATCCTCACCGATTGCGACACAACACACCGCCACCATGGCTGTCCCACGAGAGTCCATGTTTCTACCGACCATCAAGTGTTCGTCATGTAGTCGACAAGTAGAAATATCTCTTATGGGCGAGCACATCTGTACCCCTGCAGAACCAGAACGTAAGAACATGAAAAGCAAACACATCTTGTGCTTGGTATTGACTTTATACGATAGTCTCGCCTCCGCCAGAGCAGTACGAACCCTACACACCATACAGTCCGGTACCACCTCCTGAAAAGCATGGCCGGGTACCGCCATCACTTGACGTCAATGCTGCCAGTGAGTAGCTCTAGCAAATTGCGTCAAGGAGTCGCTGACAATGTTGTAGACCAACCTTTTCTGCGCCAAGGGCAGCTTACACCGAACAGTGATCTATCACCACCGGGCGAAATGGGAACCTTTTTTGACTCTGCCCCAACACCTCATGAAGATGACCTGATCATGCCCTCTCCGCGCCCGGTCGAGCGACCTGGCGCATATGGAGGCTTTGGTGAGAAGAAGCATGGCCCGGACATGCAACCTCGCTCTGTGAGCCCCAACGGCGGAGTGAATAACACACTACTCAAACGACTCGATACGATCGCGCCAGGCCCATTCGATGCCATCCGCAGCCCCTCAGCCACATCTCCATCGTTTCCAAGGGAAATATCTGGCAGCACTAATAACACTAATACCAAGCACGAAGATTTTCTGAGTGTATCACCACAAGATATCTATATCTCGAACAAGACAGATTTGTCTACATCTCCCACGGGAAGTAACAACAACATCGCTGTACCGCCACCACGGCCGCCGAGGGACGACTACGAAGGAATTGGCAACCCTTATGATTCGGATGATCAACTCCAACCTCAGCCTCTGGGACTCATCAACCGCTCCGATACATTCCCGAAGTCATCATTTAGACCAGAGCCACCTCTGAGAACGCCTTCAGCACCGGGAACGAAGCCTGAGCGAGTCAAGGCTGAGGATGGTCGTGGCCACAAGTCAAGACCATCCATGGGACCAGACACATCAAGACCGCCTCCTCCACGCAAGAGTTTGCTTCGCCCGCAACACCCCGGCAAAATTTCAGCATCGGTTGATCTTGCCGCTGAATTTGGCGTCAACAACCCCTATCACACCCCCTCCGATTCAACGTCATCTGGTTATTCCACCTTTAGCCGCCAGAGCCGCGGAAGCTCCCAGACCAGCCAGGCGAGATCCCAAGCCCGTCGTGACCATTCTGACACATCGACTATGGATGGTTTGATGACTGACCTAGAAATCTCAATGGAGAGTTTGGGCTCCAAGGACCCTGCTCCACTACAGGTCCCTCCTCGGACCAAATCACCCCTTTCGGAGTTGCCCCTTGAAATTTCTCCGAAAGACCACAAGTCGGACTTTACCACTCAAAATGGACCTCAGGTCGAGACCCGGGAACGACCAAGCGAGCAGAACTTGTTCCCGGCCTATGGATCCTCGCCGCAAGACCCATACCATCATGATCCCGTCGCGCAATCAGGACGTGGATCCAACACCATTCCCGCCCCTCTGGCGCCCCCCATGCGAAAGGGTTCCCAAGATCCCGCGAGGTCTAGGGGAAACTGCAAAGCTTGCACGCTTCCCATTACAGGAAAGAGTATCTCTTCAGCGGATGGAAGATTGACAGGAAAATACCACAAGGCCTGCTTCGTCTGCACAACATGCACTCAGCCTTTTACGTCGGCCGAGTTCTACGTTCTCGACGACAAGCCTTACTGCGAGCACCACTACCACAAGCTCAATGGCAGTCTCTGCGGGAGCTGCGCGAACGGTATCGAGGGACAATACCTGGAGGACGAGTTTGCCATCAAGTATCATGTTGGCTGTTTCCGATGCCTTGACTGTGGCCGATCACTATCCGAAGGCTACTTTGAGGTGGATGGCAAGTCATACTGCGAACGTGATGCCTGGCGACGAGTCCAACAACCTTGGATCTCTACCAATGGACAGCCCATGGACCCCAACGGGCCTATGAAGGGACCCCCAGGTCGGTCAGCGTCCGGATCACGACCCCCGAACGGCATGGTTGGCCTCCCTAGCCATCCCGCGCAACGGCTCGGCCCTGGCATGGGTCTCCCGCGACCTCCATATGGCATGCCGCCGCCAGGCCAGCGCCTTGCTCCCGGACCTCTCGGACCACCTGGCCCCCGACCACGGATGAACAAGCGCAACACTCGCCTTGGCATGATGTAACGACCTGATGTATACTTCACTTCATATGCTTCGAACGCTACGACGCTATATGGAACCACTACCTTGTCTTGTAATATTGATCTTTGAACGTGTCCAGGACGCGAATACTATAACCCTGTCTGCTTTTGCTGGTTTTTTTGTGCGGGGAGTTGAGCTGGCATGTGTGGATGTTTTTTGTCGTTATTATACCCCCCTGTTTTTGAACCCTTCCCCGAAGCACTGTTTTGTACATGGACATCCTCACGGACCTGTTTTGAGCATCAGTGCCGGCGGCTTTCTTGTCCTGATTTATGGGTATGATCCGTTGCCAGCAATCATGAGAGGAGATTTGGAGTACGGGAATGAGCATTGGGCAGGATAGGCCTCGGCGGCATAGCATTGTGATGAGTACAGACTTGACGGTCTCCCTAATTGAATTATAGTTGAGACTACTTTTTTGTTATCATTACCAGGAGTGTGGTTCTCGACATGCTGGCCCCCCCTTGCAATGACTGGATATTAAATGTCTAATTGGGGCCTGCCAACCGAGGATGAATTTGCACCCCTGAATAAAGTGCTTGTCGTTCAAGGTCCCGCTGTGGCTTGCTTTTAACCTGGACATTTTTTTCCCCACGCGACGCCCTCGGCCGTTATTCAGGGGTAAGGGAGGAGGCGACAGGATCGGAGCCGGAGGAATTATTGACGCCTAATAATGTCAAGCTGCTGGGTCTTTCTGGTTTTTCTAGCATATTGCGGAACGGTATTGACGAGGGAGGTGATGCTGGGAAACTATAGAGTTTGAAGCGAGATTCCTGGTCATGTTTGGATCCGAATCCTCCCTTGGTCTTGTTGTTTATGATCGTCTCCTTTGAGATAAGCGGTACTCCGTAGAGCCAAGGGTATATCGTTAAATTTCCATATTGCTGATGACTGACTGAGGATGGCCCAGTTCTCCTTCATGGCCCTGGCCGAGATCGGTCCTCTCTACCAGTACATAACCCACTTGAAGCTAACGAACCGAGGCACAAAAAGATGTCCTGATTGTGGGTTAAGAAGAAAGAAGAAGCAAAGTTCAAAATCTCCGTAATGAAGCGTGGAGCAAACGATCCCGTTGTAACGGGAGCTAGGGGATTCTTGGCGTCCCGCCCAAAAGACCGCGCCTCGACCTCTTGCCCACTGGGGGGGCAGGCAGGGTCACGCTGCGCTAAAAGGGTTCTGGTTATGGAGAAGCGAGCGGAATTCTAAAAGTAGGACGATCAGCGCTGTGCGGAAAGGCTTGGCTCACTTGATGAGAGCCTGGGGAAGGGAACTTGGGCTGTGTGGTGAGAAGTTGAAGTGGTGGGTGGGACCCGGCTGGTCGGGGTTGTCGCGGGAAGGAAATATTCGAGGTTGATTTGTTTGATGGAACACTGCCATTAATGCTGACTATCATGTCAGACTTGTTGATATTCATTGATAGATGTGTACTTTGTCAAGAGCAGAGAGTCATCGAGTACCTCTGGTTCGTCAAAGAAGGTCGTTGCAGCAAGGGCGGGCAATGTCCATCTATCCAATAGCTTTAATCATGTGAAACCTGGCTTGTGTCTTGGCGAGGTGATTCCGCTGCCAGGAGGGTCAATGGGGATGCCCTCGTGTGAAGGGAAGGATGCCGTATTCAAGTTTCATT
Organism: Fusarium duplospermum; assembly: GCA_003946985.1. NCBI lineage: Eukaryota > Fungi > Ascomycota > Sordariomycetes > Hypocreales > Nectriaceae > Fusarium > Fusarium duplospermum. Next base: position 64,199 of record NKCI01000181.1, on the reverse strand, counting down.
CCATCTTGACGACACTTTGGAATTCATAGGGTCCTATACGGCACCAAGATAGGTTGAAGGGGCTCATGTACAGAGAGCTGGAGTGCTGGAGTTTAGAGTCCCCTCCACTAACAGCGCCCGTACGCGCCAGTGTCGCGCCACCTCCTGCCCGCCCGTACATCCCCCTAATTAGAGTCGGAGGTCCATGTGCTGGCCACCCACTTCAATCCATCTGCGCTTCGTCATCCGCACCCCATCCATTCCATCCTATCCCATCATCTCACCCTCCCTTGAGAACTTTGGTCCCTCCCTTTTTCTCTGCCATTCGCATTTCGTTCTTCTCAAGACGTAGCGTCTGGCCTGTTTTTTTTTTTATTTGCAACGTCGCCCTCTGCGTGTCATCTTGCTTGCTGGCCTTCTTTGATAGAGGCCGCGCCACTCCTTTGCAAGAAGATCTCGGCTCCGAATCGAAGGGGACTTGCATTTTGCGACCTACCAAAAAAGAGGCCTACGCTCCTTGGCCTTGTACGACTCGACTCCATTCGACTCCCTTTCATCGATATCCATCCCTCGCGTCGCACCAAACGACAGTAATCACCTCGTGGTCTTCCGAATAATGCGCCACTGATCGTTGTTCAACGCGTTCACTACCTCATTTTCGATTGCGACGACCTGAACCGGCTCCGAACTACACATCCTCGCTGTCTTCTGTATCGGCCATCCTGTCGAACATTTTTGCCCACCATGAAGAAATGGCATCCTCATGGGCGGCGCATGATTGGCGTCAAGCTTAGGCCTAGGTCCATGGTAATAATCACCTTTGCCATGGTGTCGGCCTATTTTCTCCTGTTTAGTGGAAGTCCCAATATTCAAGTTGTCCCCTTCGACCCCAAGGCTCAACCTGGGAGTGGCAATGGCAATGGAAATGGCGCCAACCCTCAATCCAACGAACAGACCGAGGACCAATACTCTAGCATTCAGCGAGAGCTGTGGGAGCTGACGGCCCAAGACCTTAAGGATTGGTGGGATCCTACTGACGGCGAGGACCCCAATGATGTTGAGCCTGGCTACGAGACTGATGGGAAGGAGAGAGGCTTCGGAGATCTCGGCAAGCTACAGCATGAGAAGGATATGAGAAAGGAATGGAGACACGCTTATTCCGTTACCTCCAAGTAAGCACTTGTGACCTCTACCCACGCCAACTGTAAACTAACTACCCCTGCTCCAGCTTCCCCAATTCGAACCTCATTTACGGAAAGACGCTGGCAAACCTCGAGTTCCAGGAACAGCGGTCCGACGACTTTAGCAAAGACTTGCGATTCGACGCAGATGCCGACGTCGAGTACAGTGCCGAGAAGCCAGTTCGCTACGATCCATATCCTTCGTACAACAGCGCCGCCTGGAAGGAGGCTGGTTACGCCCAGTACTTCCCCTGCAAGGGTGCCAATGGAGAGGTTGTCGAGGACCTTCTCGTGTTCAAGGGACGACCGCGCGAGTGGCCGCTCCCTCGTTTTGGTAGCTTCGACGCTTTGAATATGGACCCCAACCTCTGCTGGGAGCGGGAGACTCGACTTGGACCCTACGGCCTGCACCGTCAGTATAAGAAGGTTGGTGGCGAGCCGCAGCCCCTCAACTGGGATACTGTCAACTGGGGTGATCTACAACGGGCCTGCCTGCACAGAAACGCCCAACGTTTCGACATGAACAGAGAGCGTGTCAACGAGTACCTCAACGTGTACCCAGAGACTGTCATTGGACCCCAGCTGCCTGAACAACCCGATGTCCCTGGGCAAGTTGCGCCAGTCTTGCCGGGTGCGCCAGCTGAGCAAGCTGCCCCTGGTGTTCCAGTCGCGCCCGTTGCTCCAGTCGCCCCTGTTGTGCCAGCTGGTCAAGCTGATCACCCAAATCTCATGAAGCGACAAATTGAAGTCACATTGGAAGCACCCAAAACCGAATCAGAGGAGAACTCCAACACTGGTCCCAACGAGTCCCCGAACCAACCTCATGAAGAGTCCTCAGTTGAGTCTTATGATGGAACCATCAATGCACCTCGCAATGAGTCCTCCACCGAGCCTGGCACTACGCCATCGACCGAATCTGGCGATGGTGCCTCTACTGAGTCTCACGATGAGTCTTTCAACGAGTCTCGTGAAGAATCTACGGATGAAACTCCCAACAAGCCATTGAACGACTTCGAAGAGACTTTGGACAAGCATATTCGTGTCGGCAGAAGTACCAAGAACCCTACAACTGGTTTCGTTTCTGAGGCCCGAACTGCTATTCTTCTGCGTTCTTACACCGGCAAGGACTACACCGAGAACGATAAGCAGGTGATTCGTGCCCTGGTTTCCGAGCTGTCTCTCAAGACTGGCGGTCAATACGAAGTCTTCTTGCTGGTCCAGGTCAAGGACAACAACCTCCGCATCTTTGATGATGACGAAGTTTACCAGTCTGTTCTGTCACAGAGTGTTCCAGCCGAGTTCCGCAGCATGACAATCCTCTGGAATGATGAAGTGGTCTGGAACCTCTACCCCAAGTTGACTGACGAGGAATCACGAAATGTCCACACAGCGCAGTGGCTCTCTGTGCAAAAGTTCAGCCAAGACTATCCGCAGTTTGACTATGTCTGGAACTGGGAAATGGATTTCCGCTTTACTGGCCATCACTATCATCTTTTAGACAAGCTCGGAGAGTTTGCCAAGGCTCAACCTCGAAAGTTGCTCTGGGAAAGGAACGAGAGGTGGTATATTCCGTTGTTCCACGGCGATTATGACACAGCCTTCCGTAAGGAAGTCGAGGGTCGATACGGCGATGACACTATCTGGGGCCCTCCGAATCTGCCCTTCATCAACCCCATCGGGCCCAAGCCTCCGGTCTCGAGCCCTTCGCAGGACAACTATGAATGGGGAGTCGGCGAGGAGGCTGACATGATTACCGTCTCGCCCATGTTCAACCCTATCGGTAGCAACTGGGTCATTGCTAACCAAGTCTGGGGCTACAATGATTCTACACACCGGTCCCAGGATCTTCCCCGACGAACCACTATCGTCACACAGTCTCGAGTCTCCAAGCGTCTCCTCAACATCATGCATGTCGAGAACCTCCGTGGAAACCATGTGGCCTCTGAGATGACGCCACAGACGGTTGCCCTTTTGCACGGTCTCAAAGCAGTGTATGCTCCCCATCCTGTCTTTATGGATCGAGACTGGAACGGAAAGTTCCTGAACAAGTGGTTCAACCCTGGCGAAAATGGTGAATGCGGTGGCCGCGGCAGTCCTATGGGCTGGGGACGTGAGCGAAGATATATCGGTTCAACTTGGTACTACAGGGCCATACCCCCGAACCGACTATACAACAACTGGATGGGTTGGGTCGATACTGGCATTGGCGGCCGAGAGTGGGAGGAGAGGCATGGTCGTCCATGCTTGCCTCCGATCATGCTGCACCAGGTCAAGAACACCGAGCCAACTTCAGAGGGCCATGAGACCACCTTTGAGCTGGCCTATGGCTAATATTCAGACGCCATATGATTCGTGATCTTCTCGTTACCATCTTGTTCAAGGGGTCTTGTTGGGCCCTCCCTAATGACGGTTCTACTAGGGGATGACATTGTACTATGATTGTTGGAAGATATACTGTCGCATCACGTTCTAGACAGGGAGAGAAATAAGAGATGCACAGCCGGGCGTTTTGCGGGAGTTGGGATCCATTGTCGGTTTTTTGCATAATGTATGTATCAAGTGTAAGAGACACAAGACAGAGACAGGGAGGAGAGGGATAGAGATAGATGGTCCCTTGAAATGAAAGCTCCACATGTCACTTTTGATCAAACAGCGTGTGTGCCGAGTAGAGTATAGTGTATTCGAAACACGGTAATTGAAGGGATATACTCGGTAGATGGACACGGAGATAATGTCGTGCTTGTTAGTTCATTAATTGTTGTGATGGTAGCACGATCTTCAACTAGAGGTTGAGATGGGAGCTTGCTTACGTCGTTGGTGAAACCCGAGATTTTACCGCTCCATCACAACTCCATCGTCAACGTCACTCACTCTATTCAAGTCAAGCTCACAGCAACATCATCATTCCTAGCATCCTCTATAGAGCATGGATCACGCATGGAGCAGCTTTCACTAGCAGCGGCAACCCGTCGTCGAGATCCAAGCCACAAACGGGCTCCTCACATGGTCCTGGTCCAGTCGCCATGCACGCTCACACAAGACCATGAGTCCTCCTCCAAGCGTGAGATTCCTCATCCCAGTACAAGAACTATTTTTGTTGATCATGTTTTTTTTTAGACGCCTACGCCTAGGAGATTTCTCCTTGCGAAACGCGGCGGCGCCACTCAGTCGTCGCAGACTCCTACGGGTCCTCCGAGATTTCAGTCGACTCCTCGCTTTGGCTCTTCATCTGTTCCTAGGCCGACACAGAGTCGTGCCATCGTCGACATTGAGGATGTAGAAGAAGTTGAAGAGGATCTCGTCGAGGATAGTTCTTCGAATTCAGATGAAGGGCTTGTGACGAGGAAGCATGTTCCCCTCAACGACTCCATCGAAGTCGAGGACGATGACGATGATGTAACGGCTTCGAGGGATGGCAGTGTTGGCATCAGCATTTCTGAAGACGATGAGGAGAAGGATATGCCTCGGAAGTCTATGGAACGTGAATCTCCTGGACTATTAAATCTGCCTCATGACACATCTCCCCTGGAAGAGAGAGAGCCCAAGCGGCGAAGAGTCTCAATCTCACCAATGCCAGAGTCAAGTCCTCTTGGAGAACACCACTATCTAAACGATGACCATCTCCAAGAGGCGGAAGAGAATGAGCACACGCCTACGCAGAGTTCGGTAGAGAGTCTGCAAGACGCCATCCCAACACACGACGAGGCCAGGGCACCCCAACAACCAACCTTTCGACCGCCGCCTCGTTTCAAACCAGCAGAGGTCGACCCCACGGTCGAAGGTCTCCCCGCGGCCTTTTCCCCCCAGCGCCGGGGCGGCGCAAAGTATGTGGCAGGCGGGCTTGCCGCCGGGCTGCAGGGGTGGCTCTCGGAGGTGAAGGGCTGGGAGGGCACGGTCCCGTCGGCCGCTGCCGTGTCCGTTGTCAAGGTAGTTGTGGAAGAGGTTCGGCCGGGGCGCCGGATGTACTTGGTCACGGGCCGGCCGGGTGATGACGGTGCTGCGCCGGCTAGGAGGTTCCTGCTGGCGGGAGAGGGGAGGTTGACGGGACTTGGTCAGAGGGCGGATGTTACTGTCGGAAATGTTGTCGAGGTCGGACAGCCAGTGTGGGATGTTGAGTTGGATGGACAAGTTTGGACCGTTGCGTGTGACTGGGGTGTATCTTGATAGGAAAAAGAGAATTGTGTGCAAGCCAACTAGAAAACATCAAGCTGTTGTCCGGTCTTGTAGTGTGCCGGGAGAGGAAGAGTTACTTACCGGATATACAGAGTTGCGTGTGACAACCAAGGTAGAGTCTATCCGCAAGGCACCGTCCTCGCCATCGTCTTCCACAACTCCTAGAGTTCATAGACCCTAGGCACTCAAACCATAACTTATCCTGTAAAGCCCTGACTTTCAACTCCATCCACACGCAAGCCCAATAGAGTCTCTCAACAACAGCCCAAGTACATACGACCATAGGCGCTAGAGAATACGGGATCCCGTCCGCTCTCCCTTAGTCAAACTGGCGACCGCTGGAGTAGTAGTCGGGTCGGTGACGACCGGCGAATGCCCCGTGTTGTATGTGTTTTTTGCCCCATCTTTTTTTGCATCTCACGATGTCTGTCCCCAATGGGTGCCAAGTTTTCTGTGCTAAGTTACCTACTTTGTGTTAAGCAACTCAACTCGGTACATGCTCAGTTCTAAAAGAGAAACCTCGGTCTGGTCCCCTCCATCTCCTCACCGTCAACTCTGCCGAGTCTTTCAATACCACCATCTGAACTTCCACAGAGAAAACTCAGGTGAGGAAACGGTGTGCGAGACCTCTTTCTGCATGTGCTTTGCCGGGGGACAGCTCCTCGGCTATGCGTGCTGCGCCGTGATAAGCGCCTAAAAACTGTAAGCGAGATTCTACAATTTAGTTTTGATGATCTTATACTCTCTTCTGTCCTTCATGGTGGTGGAAATCAGGTTGCGAAATGGGTACAAGGTCGGCGACGGGGCATGTGTGGGCAGATCAGTTCAACACTACACTCTGCAATACACCTCCCCCCTGGTTGTTGCCTCGGCTTAGAAGCGAGAAGTCGTTGTCTTTCAGCCTCGGTCAGTGAAACAGCAGTCTTAGCCCAGAGACAAATCAAGCGCACGTGTTGATCCCTCAAAGGCTTGGTTTCTCTGACATGTCTCGTCCACGTTCCTGATCAACAAGACAACAGAAATATAGGCACCCCCACTAAGAGATGGCAAGGCTATATCAGAAGGCTGCCAAAGAATGACAATGGCCAGGCGTGTAAGCCCTGCCTTCATCTATACGGCCTCGATCTCCTTGACTCACATTCGTCTTCTCTTCCCTTCGCTCGCGTTCGATGAGCCAACAATATCCCATTTCAATCCGCAAGAGCGCTTATCTCGCTGAAGTCATCCTTGTACATATGACACGTCTTCCAATCAGCGTCACACCGCTTAAAGAGGGCCCCTTTTCTGCATAATATACTGCTCTTAAGCCTTCTCGCGCACACAGGGGAGCCCTTCAGGTGTCGGAGGGTCAATGGGATGACAGGACGTGGCACGGTGCCCGAGGGCGGCTCGCCCAGCATGAAGAAGGCCGCCTCTTAATGGGAGCATTATGCTTGGATGCCACCTGTTGGTGTTGCGCTGCGGCGGTGCCGAGGGGTTGGTTGGTTGGTTGGATGCCTGCTCACGCTCCACGGGAGTGGAGATTCATCCATTGAGAGTTGGAGGTTGGTTGCAGGATGGAATGCTGACGATGAGGTGGGATGGGATGAATGCCAGATGAAAGGCTGGACGATTGCCAACAGACGACTTCAATGCGGCTGAGTTGTGAGTGAGGCTCCCCTCTTTGACCCGATCCTGTTGCAGCTCAATCTGTTGTATTGCGAGCTGGCGGGACACGCGTCTCAGCAGTAACACACGGTCGTCTGTTCTCGACGAGATGAAATCAGGAGACAGGGATAACGCCCTGAATCCAGAACACAGACAATGGTGAATCTGAGCGGCAACCAGCGGCTTCTCGTTCCAAGAAAGCTCACCACCATTTGTGTAACTGTAGTTGTCCGTGAGAGGCCGCTGCAGCCGCGCCTCGAGCACTCAAGCTTGGATCAGAGAACCTGCTCAACTGACGGGACACTTATCCGGGTCCCTCCTCCATCTCGGCACCTCCTGCAAGCTGAAGCCCTCGGCCTCTGTAGTTACCCTGCGCATCCTGGGCAGTAGGCTCTTGTGTGCGTCAAACCCCCCAGTGGGGGCTCAGAGATTGAGTCTTCACTCTGACATGAGAGAGCCGATCTATCTAGGCAAGGAAACCATTTGTTACCTGTCCTTGCCCAAAGAAAATCGTCCGTATGGCTGTTTTCAGGTGGATTCTTCCATTCATTGGTGGTCGAGAAAGATTCTTCTTGCGAGCGGACCGAGTTCCTGGGAGTTGCGAGGGCTTTGAAGCCTCATCCCCCAGGCAAACTTCCTGTGTTCTGAACAACGCACTAACACTGCATCCGTCTCTGCGCATCTCAAGCCGTGTGTTAGTTTACGCTTGGGTGCAGAGGGTTAACGAATTGGCTCTGTTTCCTCATGCCGCACGTCCTTCACGTTGAGCGGCTCGCTGACCACCATGAAGACCATCATGCTATGCCATGACAGCAACTCGAGTCTGCTTCACCGACTTTATGCTGGCGATAGAATCTCACCTCTTTTCTCTCTCTTTTGACCATGCTTGCTTCATGCAAAAGATAGGGATCCAAGGAGATGGGTCAAGTGTCATTCATCTAATGCGCCGTGGCTTCAACCAAGCATTACCCTACAGACCTTGTTTAAGTGCGGTGGCCAGACGCAGCTTAACGGTAGTTCGGGTCCTCAGTTATAGGCAAGGGGCGGTATAACATCTAATGATGCTCTGCGCTTTTCGGTAGCCCCCGCATGAAACAGGTCTCCGGGGTCAAGGGTTCGTTGGCAGCGAGCGCTGATATCATCCAAACCCAACAGCGAACAGCAATGCGAAAGACTGGAGTCCTGTATGAATTTAGAAACTTGACCTCTGACCGACGAGGGCAATATGCCCTCACCTCGGTCGTCTTGATACTCCATCACAGTCTCGGTCGAAACTCACCCAGCTCCCTGACCCGGGAGTGCATTCTGGCCACATGAATATCAGGCCTGCATGCTTACCTTGGGCATTGAGTCTGGCCTCTGGGATCCACTGATGGCTATTTTTTACTCTTTGACCTCATCGATCCACCTCGAGGTTCCCAGCTGGTGGTGGTGGTGTTGATGCTTGCTGCTGCTTCGATCCTCGATGCGCACCAAGCTGAATTCATTCCCCTCTCCCTCTGCCCGAGGGTGGCACACCTGCTATTTTGGAGTAGTACATGCCTCTCACCTTCTCGTACTCTTGCCCCCATAGACTGACCTGAAACAATTTCTTCATTCGTCTGCAGGTGCCAGACTAGCGCCGTGTCCGTCGCCCGTCGGCGTAGAAAAGCATTTTGTTTGACGCAGCCGAGCCCCCGGGGCGCGGAGCCGGGAACGCCCAGGACGGTGGATGGATGGACCTGCACTAGTGTCAGGTCGAGTCACGATGGGCAAATGGCGACTTGCAAACTGGCGGATTGGGGGGCCGAGAACAATGCTGTCCATGGGCGTCGATTGGGTGTGTTGGAAAGGCTGGCTCGGCTGGCGAGCATTGAGGTCCACCAGCGTGTGAAGCACTTTCAAGCATGCCCCCTGCTCCAAACAAGTCGTGGTAGCGGTCGAGGTACACTAGACTTCGGTCCGTCAACAAGATCCAGGAATCCAGGAAACCAGAAACTCAGGGATTCGAAGGGAAGGTTGGCCGGGGTGGATATGCCGGGGTGTTTCTAAAAACAGAGGCGGAATGTTGTCGAGGTGGGAGGGCCGGGAGATTGGAGGATCTGCGAATGATGCGCGGAAAAAGAAAGGGATCTCGCCTGTCAAACGGGCTGAACCATGACAGACAAGACCGTTGACCTCTGTTTCGGCCATGCACCTTGCAAAAAATCAACCATCATGAGGATATGCCTTGCTGGGACGGGTCGACAGCGCACAAGGGGGGAGGACTCAAGCCAATGGCTGTTTACCCTCGTCAAATCTGCTGCATGCAGGGCAGGGCTCCCCCCATCGGATCGACTTCCAGAGAAGTGTCAGGGGCGTTTCGAGAAGAATGATGCTGCCGTCAGTGCGAGTAACTCAGCTGGATGGATGGATGGATAAGCAGCAGTAGGTAATTCTTGCGAGGAGCTAGCTCAAGCCATAGGTGTCGCGCAGGAACTCTGTTTGGGACTTGAACATCCCATCGCATCGCATTGCCGATAGCGTCGCCGTGGTGTGGTGGGATGGGATTGATGGGACGGTTGATGATCAAACAAGTGTCGCCGCGAAGACTTCTAGTCGTAGTCTACCGCGCTTCTGGCGGCGTTTCGTCCTTCGTCCCGGCCCTAGACACCTCATGAGTTATTCTATTTCCGGCTGTTCCTCCGTGATGGAACAGGTACCGGGGAGGGGTGCCCGTGTTTGAGAAGTTGGTGTTGGACACTGATGATGCACCACCCCTGACGACAGCATGCGGTGAAGAGCCCCGAGACTCAAGTCGACACACATGAGACGAAACTCGCGAGTTGGATCAACGCGCGGATCTGAAATGAGTCGGAGCGTGTATCAGCACCTATCCGTGCCAGGAGTCCGTCCCGCCCTGGTTCCCGCTAGTGACTGGCGCGCCTGCATCACACACTAACAAGCTTTGGAGAGATGGAGGTCTGGTCTGGCTGGGTCTGGGGAATGAGTTCGTGATGTGGGAGGAGAGATTGAAGGTTTGCTGGGTCTGTTGGGAGGAACTCTAGCTCTTACATTTCCGGGCTGAACTGAGTGCCGTCTGTTCTTTCCCTTCCTCCCTGGTATTGTACAGTAGCTAGTCAGGTTAGGCAAGCAGCTAGGGCTGGCTGGCTGGCTGCTTCCTTCCTTCCTTCCTTCCTTCCTTGACCATCTTCTGGAACTTGCCGTTGGATGATGATGCTGGTTGGCAGGTGGTCCTTCCCCCCCTGCTCTCCGCTGCTAATCATTCAGCGCCCCAAGCTTCCATCCATACCAATTTTCGTCACCCCGCCAAATGGAACGTCACTTACAGACAACACCAACAAACGACATCGAGACATCCATGATGCACCTTGCTGTTCATCTATCTGTCCCTGTGCTCACATATACGAACGTATCTCACATGTACCTGCGCTCGTGCCAAACGGTCGACGCTCATTTCCTGCAGGAACCAACGGCCTCAAATCCTCCTCACCTTGAAGGTCTCACCTCACCTCAAGGCTCAAGCCCCAGGGCAGCCCTCCTTCACCTGCCTGACGTGTAACGACGGCCCTAGACGGGATTACACAGACAGCACACACTTTCCCGCCCCATTCTCAGCCACCTGAGCCGTTTGCACGACAAGGCAGAGGCTAAATCCAGCTCAAGCACGCGCATGAATTATCCTTGCGCGCCACCGCTTGTTGCTGCCGCTGACTCGGCTGAAACTTGCCTAGCCTCGCTCTTGGCTGGGACCCAGGAACCTGCTCAACCATTGAGCCTCTCCCACAAGCCGAGCCTTTGCTATCTCTGCCATGACATCCCTGGCCCATCTCCGGCGGCATCGTCCTGGATCCTGGCCTGCGACACCTCGCGCATGAGGCGTGGGGCATGCTATCCCGACCCGGAGCTGCTTGCGACCCCCCGTCAATCCCATTTTCAACACCACTGGCATTGTTCGCCAACGTCGAGCCTAGTTTCGTTCTCCATACTCCGTACTTCGTCCATACCTACCTGCGATCCACATCGATGAGGCCCACGGTTGTCTTCATGTCTCTCAGCCTGGCCCAATCAGCCCTAGTTCTCCAGCCCGGCTGGCTAATGGACGCCATGAGGATGGTCACTTACCAAAAAGCCTTCTCTGACCTAGTTGTCACCTGAAGCTTCGACCAGCCGGAAGAAGCCCACACTGCGGTGTGCAATGTAACGCGATCGAGTTACGGAAATTAAGTCAACCGGCATCATCCCATCACCTTATTTATCCCCCAGATCTATGACAGCCGCCCTAGGCGTTGCGACTTTCTGCTACTGGTCCCAGACAGGCAATGCCTTCGCCCGGCCTGCCAAACTGTCGTGCGGGAGGCGTGACTGTTTGCACGACTCCATTGCTATTCTTGGCGTTTTCAGCACAATCAACCATCACCTCAAATGCCATGATTAGATGGGCCGCTTCTACTTAGCCAGAGCTGTCTTGATCGTCATGCCATGAGAAGACGGCAGCTGAGCGGATAATGCGCCTACACTTGCCAGAGTCATGGCATAGGACGCGGCAGCCGATCACATCAAGACAATGGCCGAAAGCCTGGCCGCCGCGGCCGACGGCTGCGCGGAGCGGCTGCCCATGCTCTGCCGTGCAGCTCCCCGCTACCGCGTCTTCATTAACCTAGATGATCCGCCGGGTCGCAAGATGCCACCCAGGACCATCCCCAACGCCCAGTCTCGGTATCTCCCGACCAGCTGTCGACTAGTACATGGGCGTCCTCTACAGCGGGCACCCAGGCCTGCCTGTGATGTTGCAGCGGTCGTGTGCCTGTCAATCCTTTCTTCTGGCATGGATTGCATCCCCAGACTCCGGCCCCGTGGCACAACCACTTTTAGAACACTTTGAGGCACCCAGGACCCCTGGGAAAAGTTTCACGCATCAGAGCACGTATCGGCTTGCAGGTGGATAGGCGGCTGCGCCCCTCGGTGACCCTCTCCGAGTGCAGCAGCTCTGGAAAAGGGGTGCTGTCGCTGCGCTGATGTGGGATATACATCTTTTGACTCCTTCAGCCCAATAGTCCGCCCGGCTTGGGTGTGGCCCTTCCCTCGTTTTGACTCCTTGACCCTGTCCGGACAATTTATTCCCTTGTGGAGATCATGGTTCGGACGGGGCTTTCAACGCCATGATCTACGACCCGTCATGCTTAACCAACAAGGGTGCTCCGTCACTCGAAACTGCCGGCAAAACAATAGGTAGTCAATCTTGGGTGGCCCTCGCTTGGCTCGGCTGCTTCTTGAGTTCTCCATTGCGGTCTTTCCTTGGCGCCGCGATACTAGGGCTGTCCCGGCGCTGTCTTACCTAGTAGGGCGAGTCGACCCATGGCTCAACGGCTGCCCGAGAGCACGCTGAAGAAGCTGACCAGATGGCCCCAGAATGGCATTCCTCTGGCCATCGACACTTTATGCACTGCGGCACCGTGTCTGTGCTACCGGGACAGGACCGACTGCCGCAGTCTTAGTCTGGCCCGTTACAATGATGATGCTGGTTCCCGCTGCAGGCCAACGCTTTGGTCTTCCTGACCCCTACATCCCAGGATTGCGATCGCGACTTTTCCTCTTGCTGAAAACACCGACCCTAGGCAGTCTAGCCTTTATCCATACGTCTTGTGGAAGACCCTGATCCTGGGCGATTCCTTGTCTTCTTGATCCACACCCATTCAGCCCTCTGTTCTCGACCCCCCCAAACCCCAACCCCAACCCCAAACGACTACCGTCTTCGAACCCTACCGACCACTTCATGCGTTGTCCATCTAGTCATAGCGTCTGGCGACTTGCCTTCCTGTCGTGGCAGATTCGTCTCATCTCTTTCTTTTTCCTTCCTGAACCAAAGCCGTCGAATGTTGCTCGCTTCTGTATCCGCAACTCATCTCTGGGCTTCTTCCCTGTCAGACTCCGTCTTTAATTAAAGTCGATATCTTCGAGACGGAACGGCTCCGACGATCTAGAGCTTCGGGGACCATATCCAACACGTACGGACCTGAAGGTCCCTGGCCCTTGAATAGATCGACAGACGACTTCTTCGATTCAAGCGGGTCAGATTCTATTTATCTGACGCTGCTGCCGCCTTCACCATCCTTCCACTCCCGCATCGAAATACGAAAGAGACCCGTCTGCCAAGTTTCACATTGTCCAGCGACGAGCCAGCATCCCAGTCTCGTGGACAGCATACAAGAACGGACGACCCCCTTGGAGCTCATCAGATCGAATCCCAAGCACCCATCGATCTCTATTCCTCTCCATCCGATCAGCCTCCCGGTTCTATGGAGTGCTTGTTAACCTAATCAATAATTACCCCGGGACGAGATCGAGCCGTTTCTAGCACGCTTCAGCTATTATCATGAGACAGTAATCGTTTGTACCATCTCACCACTATCCCTTACGACGGAACCAGACCTCACTCGACAGCACAGCCATCTTGTCGACTTCTTGTGTCAGTGCCGTTCCTAATCAACTGGAAACAGTACCCACGCCTAACACCCCCAGAATCGCACAACTCTATCTTAATTCATTATTCTTTAAACACACTTCGACATCATCCTCAACCATGAAGATTGAATCGATCCTCAACCAGTCCACGGGGATAGGGTCTGAAGCAGAAGGCAAAGAGGACAAAACATCGCAATCCGTTCCGAAGAGTGGCTCAGACGGGCCTTACTTCTCGCTGCCAACTCCTTCTCCAGAATGCGCACCCTCTAAAACAGCTAGTGGACAACCAGACAGCCGAACCCGGACTCCTTGGGATGCAGGCGGTTACTCTCTACCTAGAGAATCCAGCTCGAACACTTCCTCGCGATCATCGTTCTCCTTTCTCTCACCGAGAGACCCCAGAGACACTGCGAGACCCGCTGATGCATCGAATGATGCTAGTTATCACTCCCGGCGAATATCTACGGAAACGTCAACAGCTGCAGTATCTCCCGGTGTCGCAACGTCTTACTCTTTACCAGTTCGGTACGCAGCAGCCTCCCATTGTTAGAATCACCTCACATTATGGAATCTGATATGATGTTACGCAGAATGCATTCTATTCCAGATGGTCAGCAAGATCCATGGACTTCAACACAGTAGGTTCCACGCCCCTCAGCGCATCCTTGGCCAAAGCCCCTGGTTATATCTCGTAGTCTCGTCTAACAGATCGGCCGTCACAGCGAAGTCCGCCCTTCACACCATGCGAGGAGGTCAGTACATCTCCTCTTCTTTTAGTACCCGCGCTCCTAATAATCTTGGCCTTTTCCTCCTATCACCTCTCTACATTACCATTGAAGCATTACTCCTTTTTGAGCTTCCGTATGCTAATGATGGTAAAGATCTAGTGTTTGGACCGATTACAGCATGGCTCCTGGTGCAGGAAACCACAAGGTCTCGGATAGTCGCAGCAGTTTCTCGTCTTGCTGTTCCTCAACCTTCTCCGCCGGGCACTCGAGGATCTCCTCTATCTCAACTATCAATGGGAGCTACCCCTTAGGTTCTGGAATCGCCGACCTGGAGGCTAAACTGGAACGTCTCCCAAGACTGACAGCACCGCCGCCACCAGCTGCCCCAACACCTTCTCCCAAACCAGAGGTCCAGTTGCCCCGCGCTGCTGGAGTAACTTCTGCTGGGTCGATATCCTCTAGCAGCCCATCTGACTCACTCTTGGAGGCTCGGATGATGAAGCGCAGGCGTGGCCATCTATCACAAGACCAAAGGTGAGTTGATTTCTCGTTGTTTTTCATAATACTGCGATTACACCGCCCCCCTATCCCATCTCGAACATGCCAGCGATGAGAGACCCATCCGAAGTTATGCTCCGTGAATCGGAAGGAGAGGTATTTTTCCGAGTCAAAGACCCGGGAATTCCATATCAGTGGACTCGAACGTCCTGTTGGGGCTCGCATGCTGCTATTGACGTCAGTGAATCGCAAATGGGGCTATTTTCTCTTGTTACGAGAACAATAGCTGCCGACTTCAGCACTGCCGTAAGGAGCTGGCAGCTGGGGTTGTCAAAGCTGCATGGCTAGAAAGAGAACTCCCGTCTGTGCATCACTGTCGCAAGCCGTCCTCGGAAAACCCAAGGCTGTTTATCACCCCCCCTTGACTCCCGCCGTCCTCTATTGGGAAACCCTTTTGAGCAAACCTCTTCCTCACCAAACAGAACTCGGTTGCTCTGCTGTTTGCCCTCTGCAAAGCCCCTCATTGGCGCCCCGTCTGCTCTCCATCTTCCACCATAAATCGAGTCCTCGAGCACGCACAAGCTGACTTCTTTCCTCTAGCAACTTCAAGCCCAGAGACCACTTCTTGCATTCCATGGACCGCGTTCATAAGCGTACCATCTCTGCACCTAACCCCCCTCAAAGCTCTGCTGCTGCTTTCGCCCGCATCCCTACAACCTTGCCGTCGCTCACATCCGGTCATTTTGAGGCAACATTATCGCCATCGCCTCGCCTCAGCATTGCCCATCAGCGTGCAGGTTCCGAGCATAATCAGTGGTGCCGCCTAGAAGAGATCTCGCCAGCTACTAGTATGACCACGAGGTCTCCTCCAGGCGAGATTCGCGATAACGAGAGAACCATGTCTGCCAACGATATGCAAGGTACGTGCTCTCTCGCTTCTACGTTATTGAGACTCGACTGACTCTATCCAGCTGCGTCTCGCGGCACCATGCCTCAAGCTGGCCCCAACGATCGTGTCCTCACAGCTTGCCGCCGCTTCAGAAAGGTGGAAGTGAACAAGGCTCTCGAAGGAGGCGATATTTGCATGGCAGTCGAGAACTGCACCACAGGTTCTGTCCCACGAAAGGTCATTTCCCACCTTTTTGGTCGCAACAAGGTCTGCACTCGCCGCATCCCTGAACGGGTCTGGGTCTGCATGTGCCGCAAGCACTACCAGCGAATGCGGTACCGAAAGGGTGCAGACTTTAGTGTGACGCAGATCGGGATGGTCTATGAGCAGATTGTTCGCATGATCTTCTGGAGCCGAGGTTTGGAAAACCCCAACAGGCTCAACCAAGAGGCCATCACCATTCGGTCCTGGACATTCTCGATCCGCAAACGGGAGCTTAAGCGACTCGTTGACACGAACGGACGTGACCTGGTTCCTCGATGGATTGTTCAGAGCCTTGGAGATGGCAAGACTCATGATGAGATCCTCGATATTGTCGAGCGTCTGCACCACGAGATTCAGCAAGGCATCCTGAAGGATGTCCCCCCTGTCGAATTTCTTCCCGAGGTTGTCGACGCCTACACCAACGTTCCTGCCCAGCTCTCCACTCACATCAACCGCGAGAACTCCAACGAGATTGACGTGTCTGCCATCAACCGGCCTGGCCGCCTGGGGCAGCTTGGAGAGGCGACGGAGTCTCCTATCTCTTTTGTCAAGGACTCTTCACCCCTCGAACCTGTCCAAGAGGAAGGCTCCATGAGTGAACGCAGCAGCGAGGCCTTTTCGTCGCCCACTCCGCCCGCGACTTTTGACGATCGCCAGTACGGGCTCAGGCCTGGCCATCACAACCAGCAGCAGGCCGACGATGCACACAACCACACGGCCAACTACGCATTCGGAGCCAGATCGCCTCTTGTCGACCCTGGCATGACTGCGTACACCGACAGACGGGGCAGTCTCCCCTATTATGACAGTCAGAACCCAACACAACCCTCACTGAATCACTTCGGTATTAATTATCAACTGCAGGCGCCAGCGAACGATCCCCGAGGATCGCACGATAGCATGTTTCATGCTCCGGGCACTTATGCAGGTGGCGGCCAACGTGGCCCAACTGATTTTGTGCTGATTGATAGGCCCTCCAGCTATTTGAACACTTCGGAAACAATGCCACAGGGAGGCTACGAGATGCATCCCTCAGGCTACGGTAATTTTGGCACTCGTGATGCCCATAACCAATACGGTACACCGGGCGAATACCAAACCCCACCCATCTACTTCAACCACCCTCAGCGAGTTGTCCCAGGACGGGCCCAAGAGGACGAACGGTACTACCGCGAGCCATTGCCCCCTCGCACCCGAGTCAGTGCGGTAGATCAGGATGCTTTGCTGCTCTTGTCGATTTCCGGAGAGCCGTCGAGTGCCTACCAGCAACCTCTTGAGGCTCAGGACCTTGCCTGGTACCATGGCGAAGCTACATCCAACGTCAGCACCGGCCGCACTTCGAACCAAACTCAGTGGCACTCTGCGGCTCATAGCTATGAGGATGGTACATCCAGATTGCGTCAACGCTCGGGCAACCACTCACCTGACCGAGAGGCGACTGTTTCTCACAACCCGGGTCACCATCCTCGTCATCGTGGCATGGGCGAATTTGACGACAATCGTTGCCGTGGCCATCATTCTGGCTACCAGGCAGACGGCTCGATCGGCGACGAGGAGTAATACAATGATGAATACAGCATCCGGAAACTCGGAAAGAGGACATTTTGACCGCTATCTCGACCACGACTTGGCACGGGATTTCACGGCATGTTGCCTTGTTCTCATCGCAGCCGGTTACCGGCATGGCTTACGGCAGGGGATTTGTGTTTTCTCCGCACTTTGGTCACCCAGAGACCTTGATTTCTAAGAATTGTATGATTAAGGGGAGGTGGTTTTCGTTCAGCACTCGCGCGGTCTCTGTCAGGGGTCCGACTTGTGCATTTCGGTTTTGTGTATTCGGCTCACTTCAGCGCATGAATGACGGTCAACGAATTAATGGATGGTCACAATGGAACAATGGAACAATGGAAAGGCTGTAAAGGAAGGGGTTGGTATGGATGGTAATGGAGTTGAGGGGGGACTCTGGAATTCGCATGGTAGTTCGCTCCTGAACCTGCAGGGGCTTCTGATGAGGATGAGGATGAGGATCAGGGACAATGACAATTGCTATGGTGACGAGGTAGAGGTAGAGCTTCGGATAGGATTGGTAGTCGGGTTCTCAGCGCCCGAAAGGTCAAAAGTGTGCAACTACCTAAATTATCTTGGTACCAATGATGGATAACTACATAGGTAGCCGTGACATGTTGCCTCCCAATGTGATGTCCCCTGGGCCTGGCCAACCGGTCCTTTACTTGGTTCACTCTCCCCTGAACATGATAATGCCACCATCCCAATCCTTCAATTCCCCAACATTGGCCCTCGCAACTTCGACATAGCCAAAGCGGGAGTAGAAGTCATCTAGGCCACGCAAGCCCACGAGCCAGGTGGCAACGCCGGCACGGTCGGCTTCTTGCAGGCCGGCACGGAGCAGCAAGGAACCGTAGCCGCTGCCCTGCAATTCGGGAGAAACACCCAGACTGGAGAGATACCAGGCGGAGCGGCGGCGGGGAGAGTGCAGAACGGTGGGCTCAAGGGTGGAGAAGACACGGTCGTAGATGGTCACGCGGTGATGATCGATTCCTGGGATTGGGTTTATGTACGACTGGAGGTTGAGGAGAGATTGCATGAAGGGGGCAAGCCATGCGTCTGTGGAGTTGTATTAGCAGTGTTCGAATCAGTGAGTGGAGGGAGTTGTGGCGATACATACAAGGAGATAGCCACCGCTCACGAAAAGAAAGAGACTCGGTTGGGCGGTGCCACCAGGTAAAGCCCACAGGCCTGACCTTTCCTTTCCCGTCGGAAGCGTCAAGTATGGTAAGGACATACTCGGGCGTCCAGTAGCGCATCCAGAAGCGGCGCGAGACCCAGGTGTGGAAGGCGGTCGGGTCGACGGCACGGTCGGGAAACATGTAGTCGAGAAGAGCCTCGTTTGCAAAGCTCTGGGTGTAGAGCACGGCGGCGTCATCGACGTCTGAAAATGTTCCGGGGCGGATGCAGTAGGTTGAGGGCATCTTGGCGGGTGGAGTTGGTGATGGTCTGAGCTGCTGATTTATGGTGTTGCGGGGTTGAGGTTGTGTTGTCTCTGAACAATATCTCCGAGTGCGGTTTCAGGGGAAATGATTGAGTCTTTGCGAGCACAAACCGCCAAGTCGAGTTTGTTTTGCGAGATGCACGTTATGAGTTGACCAGTTCCTAGGTAGTGAGATCAACAATCATGTCATATCATGTAGAGGGAGGTAGGTAGAAAACGAGTGCAATTGCAAAGATGAGGCGCCTGTCACGTTAACAAGCTGGTCTTTGGAATGGAAGTTGGAAAGCTTCAACTTGATCAATTGGCTTCTAGACCATCAATTGAGTTGCGGGAAGGCGTTTTCTTTTTTTTTTTATTTCTATCGATCCAATGGATTTAAAATACAAAAACGAGTGCGGTTCGTTGGTTGGTTGGTTAACGATGATGATTGGCCTCCACTATCACCTGCCAGAATTGGATGGGATTCTCACCGAGTGAGTCAACGGTGTGAGATGCATATTGTAAGAAGGGAAGAGACATAAGTTCTCTGAAGTGGAAGAATGGGAGATACTCAATTCGAACAATTGACAATTGAATATCATTGAGGACAACTATCCTCTTGATCCAGATGGTTTCAGCTTCTAATCATGGAGTTTCATCGTTGTTACGTACCACTGAGACTCAGCCGCAATGGTTACACAGCCGCCATCGAGATAGAGCTTTCTGCAACTCAACCCAACCCATTGGTCCCAATGGATAAAAATAGAGGAAGCTTGCCTTTTTACGAGACAGTACAGTACCTAGCTCGACGGTTTCCAAGGAACTTGCCGTCCGTTGCCGTCAGTTGATCCCGTATCTTTGAAGTCTTTGTCATGTCGCTTCCATCAAGTGGAGATGATCGAGTAAAAAAAAACGAGGTTTCCCGCATCTCGGCTCGTAAAAAAACGGCCCGGATGCCAAGATCATGGGATCTATCGTGGTTAGGAAAGAATCCTTGTGGCTGAGGAAGGAAGCGAGGGTTTTCGTTTGGTGGAATACTCTGGGTAGGTAGGGTACGTGATGCGCTAATAAAGAACAAGAGAGTGATTTTTCTTTTCAAGCCAAGTTTGGCTTCGCTCTTCGTACTCGTTCCTGAAAAGGGACGAATTTTGAAGCAAGGTCGGAACCCGACTATGCATTGATCGCCCGCTATTTGATTAAGGGAACAATGAGGTCGTCTCATGCGTGCAGTAGGGCCCAGTGACGACGAGGGTGGGCTAATATCTGCGTTCGCTTGAGGTTCCCCGAAAGAGCGGACACGCTTCCAATGATGCAAGCATGCCATAAGCACCCGACGACCTGGTAAGAATTAGAAGGTTCTGACAAGAAAGAAACAGGCGAAAGCTGGGGAAAGCGTGGGAATCGCATCGTCTTGTTTGAGGATGCTTGATAAGTGCTTTGAAAAGAAAAATGAAGATGTCGAGATGCAGATCATACAGATCGCGATCGCCGTCGCCGTGGTTTATCTTGTCATCAGCTTGTCAGTCGCCCTGGCCGGGATACATGGTGCTTAGGCATGCTTATCCATCAACGCTTCTGGGCTCACACTCACATCCCGCCTATCCATCCATCTGCCGTAGGGCCAGTCCCACTTGAGTGGTTTGCATCCACCCCATGGCCTCACTGGGCTGAGAGGTCGTCATCTCAATGGCCGGTGCAGGCCTCTCCACCACCCCCCCAAACCCAACCCCCGGGAATTTTAGATCGAGGGGACTGGGGGGAGGGGGGGAGAACGCATATCCATTTTGCTGAGAAAGGGAAAAGGGAATCAGGGAGAACGAGGGAGGAGGAGCCAGAACCTTGCTTGGCTCGGACTGCGCGTGCTGTGCTTGCAGTTGCAGTTGCAGCGGGTGACCCATCAATTCAATCCATTGCAACCCGATTTCTCATACATACTAACGTTTAGTTATCCGTATTCCTGGGTTCATGGCTGCAAGTGCTTAATCCTGTCGGATGATGCCATGCTTATACCGCTCTAACTAATCGACATTAGTTATCGCGAACCAAGCTGCCATCATCATCAATCATGCTTGAGCCCCCAGGTTAGAATTGACCACCGTTCTAGATCGTTTTGGGTAATATCGATTTTTTTTTTTTTTTTACCTCATCTCATGCCTGCCTTCCTTTCTGAGCTTGCTGCGCACCTCCCCATACTCTTTCCCTTTCCTACCTAATCGCCGCACACTAGGTAGGTAGGTACGGCATGCAGTGGCAGGTGGCAGCCTTCCCTCTCCGCTTACCTACTGCTCAAACTAGGTATCCTGCAATTAATTTTACATTTTCCTTTTTTTTTTCACCCTTTCCCCTTCACTCTCCCCCTTCCAACTTATTCCATATTCTTCTTAGCCTAACCTCTATTTTCCCCCCCTGCCCATCTCCTTCTCCTGCTATCTGTCGTCACGAATTCCTTCTTTCACCCTCTCCAAAAAACTGTTTACCTCATTCTTCCAAATCCACACTCAGCCTCGACTTGTGATCGACCGTCAGCAGCTGACTAACCCGTTAGACGTCATTCCCGTCCCTGTCAATCACTTCCCCCGGACCCGGGCAGGCCTGGCCTTGCCTTGCCTGGCCTGGCCTCCACCTACACCTACACCGTCCTGGCACTGGCACTGGCGGCACTGGCAGCCCTGGGTGCCCATCTCCCGGGCTGGCATCTGCAGCGGACGGGAAACTCCATCGCGGTGTCAGGCCCTGGGGTCCCGTCCACGACGATATCGACAGACGCCGTCTGGGAGACGGGCCTTCCTTGATTTGCCTCATCCCTCAGTCTCCCGTCGAGATATTTCAAATAGCCCTCGCCTCCCCCCGTCTCCATGGCTCCCCTTCTCGTGCTCACCATCCATCCATTCATACATCATCCACTCATACATCCATCCATCTGTCGATTCCAAATCTTCTGTACTCACAATATATATATCACCGCTGATTATACATATTGCTACCTCATATCTCATCAACTGCCTCCTTGTCTGACATAATCCTGCCGCCCTGTCAGACCCCGTCAGCACTTACACCAAGCCAAGTCCAAGTACTTGACCTCCATACCAAAGAACCATATCTATACCCGCCTACACGGGTAACCCATCCTTCACCACGGATCGAAGAACGAGAAACATCATGTCTCGCTCCGTGTCTTCTTCACGGGGCTCCGAATCCCCCATGGAGCCAGAACGTGCTCATCGGGCCTGTGAAAAGTGCACTCGCACTAAAAAGAAGTGCGACAAAGCATTACCTGCATGCTCCCGTTGTACCAGGTGCGTAGACCTGCCCTGCCCTGCCCTGTTCCGCTCAATTCTCTTCTGCTGTACTCTCTCTCTCTCGCTTCTGGAATCCCGTACTGACCCGACCCATTCAATAGGCTCACCACCACGTGCTCCTATGATTTCATCTACACGGCACCGACAACCGCCGTCGTAGACCCGGGTTATCTCCTGGGGTCCAAGGATACCTATGGTCCCGGTGTTTTTGACCCGGCCTTTGATGTGTCCAGTTCTATGATCATGTCGCTTCTGTCCTCGCGCAACATTGCCTGGCGCGAGGCCACTAAGCGTTACTTTCAGACCATGAACCCCTGGCTCTCCGTCGTCCACCCGGAGCTCTTTGATCTGCGCGCTGATGCCATTGGTCCCGTCTCCGGCTCCGGGGCTGGCCCGAGCTCCGCTGCCGATGCGGGGCCCCGGGACCCGGCCGTCGCCCTCCTCATCGTCTGCATGCAGCTCGTCTCTCAGTATGACGACGAGGCCGCTGCTGCCAGTACCAGTGTCAATGAAGGCAAGGACATGATGGAAATGCCCGCCTACCGTGCCGCAAAGCGTGTCCTCAGCGTTCTGCGTGGCCTTTCTGCTCCGAGCATTGAGCTTGTCCAGTGCACCATCCTGCTGGCCCTTTTCGAGTTTGGCCACGGCGACGTGCTGCGAGCCTATGTCACCATCGGCGATGCAAACACCATGGCTCTTGCATTGCGCATCAGCCCCGGAAAGTACATCGAGGCTGAGCAGGATGCCCATGTCCCCTACGATGAAGAGGAGCGTCGCTGCGTCTACTGGAGCCTTCTCGTCCTCGATCGTCTCATCCACGTCGACTGCTCCCTCACCCGCATGCCGCTGCAGGTGCCCTCTCCGGCTGCTGATGACCTTCTCCCGACGACCAACCTCGTCTGGACCAACCAAAGCCAGCCGCCCACTCGCGTCATTCAGCGCCATCCCGCGAGTGTTGCACCCTCGGTGCCCCTTGGTCCCTTCCAGAGGAATTGCCAATGCGCCATGCTCTATTCCAAGGCCTTCTCCCCCAGCCAGCCGGGTGCCTCTGATGCCTTGCTCGACGACTTTGTTGAGCTCGACATCTCGACTCGTGCCCTCGTCGAGGCCATGGTCATGCAGCAATCTCGCTGGGGAGACTTTTATGAGTGCTTTGCGACCTGTACTTGGTAAGTGAACAAACTTACCCCTAAAGTCGCCTGCCTCAGACCGATGATGGCTTCCTCACACTTGCTACATGACACTAACAAACACTCTTTCCACTAAAAAGCCTCCTCCTCTTCCTTTATTGTCGTCAGCTCCGTGCCGCCAACACCATGTCCGCCGCCACCCCCTTCTCTCCCTCGGCGGCCGCAGACGACATCGCCCCCAAGGCCATCGCTGGCCTCAACTTCACCATCCGTATCATTGCCGACACCACGACCGATCTCAACGATCAGCTCGCCCGCCGCCCGCATCTCCTGGGCCCCTGCTCTCCTGTCACGCCTTACTCGGCTTTTCACTGCCTCATGGTCCTCAGCCACTTTGAGCATCTCATCCCAGAAGCTGACACCAGGTTCCACAACATCTATTCGTCGTTGCACTTTTTCGCCAAGAGATGGGGCGTTGCAGGTGAGAACTCTCTCTTATCGACGACTTGAAACATCAGCATCTAACCATACTATTTAGGGCAACTTGTCAGAAAGGTCGAGCTGTTCCTGGCAGAAGCCGATGGTGCCCAGTGGTGCTTCCTGAATGAGTGAGTTGCAACCTCCGGGGTAGACTATAAGCACATATACTAACTTGATGATAGCTGAGCGCACCTATACTACAATCCTTCGCTCTCTACTTTCACGCTTGCACGATTCACCATCGCATGAGTTACCAAGAGAATGGGCACGCATATCGCTGATATTCAACAACTCAACTAAAGCTACGCCCTGAGGCTCAACATCGCTCAACCACCGCGAGGTTTCATCACAATCTATACTCCGCCATCAAATCTCGTGCAACAAAACAAAACAAAACCGATGCATCAGTCAAAACAACAGCGCTCGTATCATCAACAACCCATGCATGCTGCTTTTGCACTATCTGTTCAGAACTCGAACAGATCAACAACAACCACACTTTCCATGTGGCATTCGCTCAACGCCAAACACCAACTCAATGAGTCCACAAAGGTATATAAATCATGGTGCGATCTTCTGGCACCGGTATCAACATGGACGAGAAAAAAGAAATAAGGTTATGCTGCAACGTCAGCACGACGTCAGGGGGCGTTGCCCACGACAAGAATCAGCAGCATCCCGTTGAGGAGACACGCCGAGATAAAAGCGACCCAGACCAGCAACTGATAAGCAAGTGACAGCGGGTCACGTCGATACAGTGTCATACCCAGAGCGCTGCAAGCAGAGAACAGACTGGCGACCACGCCGACGGTGACGCCGGCATCGACCTCAGCACGAAGCCTATGCCGGCCCGTGGAGATAAGGGTGCCGGCGATGAGGAGTAGGAGATAGGTTACGGCGAAGGAGCAGACAGTGCCCCAGAACAAGGTCTTTTCGCGATACCGGCTCGCCTCCTGTTGATTGAGGCTGGGGAGGGCGTAGTGGGTAGCATAACCAGTCGTAGGGAACCCGTCTGAGCTGGCGTATCCCCCTTCCTCATCAGATTCGCTGTTGAAAGCGGTGCTGGAATACTGGTTCGGCGAGTGGTTGGCACCAAGGAGAGACTGTCGCTCTCCATGCCGGTTGGGCTTGAACCAAGCCTTGGCCTTCTCGAGAGGCGCCTTGAAGATATTCTGTAAATAATCGAATCCCGGAAAGCTTGCGCTATCGTCTGGGTTAATATAAATTGCATATCCATCATCATCACCCGCACATTCGCTGCCGTCGTCATATTCGTTCCAGTACTTGACGCGCTCTGGTATTTGCGGAGGGGGCAAGACATCAAATTCGGGACGTGGCCGGCTAGACGGGCGTTCTGAAGGATGGGTATTGGAGTTGTAAGAGGCAGCCAACGAGTTGCGGCGATGAGATTGGGCCAAGGATTCAGGGGAGCTGGGCTCGCTCAGGACGGGGGCGGCGGCGTGAAGAGTGCACGTAATTTCGTCATAGCGCTGTTGAAGGGGAGAAAAATCGCGGCGAGTGAAACTCTTGGGATCTGAGAGGATGTTCTCGTACAGACGGGCGCCGAGGGTCGTAGAGCCAGTCCATTTCTTCGGTCAAGTTAGTACACGTAGAACGGAACATGGGGCGCAGTCGATGATGCCATACCTTGTATTTCTTGGTTATTTTGCGGAACGCGACAGTCTGGGCTTTGACGAAACGCTCCAGGGCCTGGATATCGCCTCCGCAGCGAAGAAGCTCCCGTTCGTACTTGGCAAACCTCCTCTGGTGCTTGATGGCCGAATCCTCCGTCATTTCGTCTTGGGGCTTGGAGGCCCATCGGTTGATGCTCTTGGCGAGGTGTTCTGGCGTTGGTTGTTAGCTTGGGGCATGTGATCGTGTGCCATTGAGACATGGCACAATGTGGGATTTGGGCATACCTAACCGCCGGGAGATCTCGTCGGCCTTGCTGCAGACGAAAAGATGCAAGCGCTCATGCTGGCGACCAAGCTCCATGTACAATCCATCCTCGAATCGCGTCAGGGCCTCGTCCTTGTGGCCGGGGATGGCCATGGCCGTGGCCTGGTCGCGGGTTGTATGTACTTTGATCTCATGCTTGAGCGAGTTGTAATCGAGGTTGTCTGGGCGGGAGCAATCCATGTTAGAGAATGAAGCACAACAGGGCCGACATCGGGGACGTACGAAGACTCCATTCGGGAACGGATTCCCGCTCGAGATGCTGACCAAACTTCATGTTTGGACCAGTATAAGCCAAGAAGCGTTGGGGCCAATTGGGGTCGATTTATTTGGGTAAAGGAATGGACGATCGAAATCGTCTCCCTCAAGCTACTCGCAATCGTTGCCCCCCAATCCAATCGCAGAAGGATGCGACGCGCTGGGGAGGTCGGAGGGGAGCTCGCAGAGGGAGAATCGAATCGGGATCAGCGGGAAGAGCGAGCGGAAGGTCTGCTGCTCAACACCGGGCCAAACAGCGAGTGCGATTGCGAGTGCGGCGCGAAGTTGCTTCTTATACTCTATATGGAAATAACGAGTCATGAGCGGAATGAATAGTGGATGAAAAGCAAGACAAGGTCTGTAAAATCTGCTCCTGTTTCTGAGGTGAAAACAGGAGCGCAAAATAGAAAGCGGATTTAGTTGACAATTGGCTGGTTGGCGAGGAAAAAATGAGAGACCAGGCAGGGGATGAAAGGAACGAAGGCGTCCGAGTTCAACTGAGATCCATGAGAAGGGGAATGACGTACGTACCCGATTGTTTTCCCCTGCTCAGGTTGATACACAGCCCACCTCGAGATTTAGAGATTAAGGCCTGATCCTAACGATGGATGGGGATTGGATTGGATGGGATAGCCGGTAGGACGGCCGATGGGGCGCCGGGCAGGTCCCAAAAGCAACCTTTTAGGTGTCGTCAAGAGGCCGCCTCAGCAGGACCGGGGCAGAGAGAGTCTGTGCTTGTGGAGAGAACCAGTTGAAGCCGGCTTGAATTGGTCAAAAAACACAAGAGACCCCTGCGTGCGGGCGTTGTCTTGGCTTGTCTTGGCTGGCTTGGGGTTGGGGGAGCTGAACAGATGGCGTCTCTTATCAACAACTGCTTGATCCGTCGTCTGGGGATAGATAATGGATGGATATGTATGTATGTAGGTAGGAACTCAATCCTCTGACAAGGATGACTGGTTGCTGATAATGGAGGTATCGATGAAAGGAACCCTCCAGAGAGAGATAAGAGGCAGCGCAGAGACGGTCAAGATTCACCACACCAGATGGGGCGCCAGACACAGATTTGATGCTGTGGTGTTGTCTCGGGAGATTTCACCGTTTCAGCCAGAATCTTGGTTTATCAGATAGTCGCGGCGCCAACGGCGATGCAATGGGCGTGATGCAATGAGATGCGATGCGGGCAGGCAAAAAGAGGACGAGGCGGAATGAACCCTCGAGATTCCAAGCAAGCCAAAACAGCGTCAACGAGACAAACGGTGTGTGACGGAGAGGGCGTGTGAGAGTGTCTGAGTGAGTGTCTGAGTGTAGGTAGGCGGGCGTGTCTTCTAGATTGGTGATGGACACTCCTCCTGGATCCAGAAACAAGAGTCAATCGCTCTGGTTTCAATCTTTGACGAGATGCTGCGT
The DNA here is from genome assembly GCA_003946985.1 of Fusarium duplospermum. Lineage (NCBI taxonomy): Eukaryota > Fungi > Ascomycota > Sordariomycetes > Hypocreales > Nectriaceae > Fusarium > Fusarium duplospermum. The sequence continues at coordinate 36,877 of NKCI01000181.1, read as the reverse complement.
GAGGCTGATTGTTGTGACGATTTCCACAGGAGGGCTTGAACCAAAACAAGCTCGAGACGAAAGGGAAAAAATAAAAGAGGCCGCGTGGGAAGGGAAGCTTTTCAAGTTATATCCGAACCAAGGCCCAGCCATTCAGTCATACACCATCCGCCTCTTTTCCTGTCTCGTCCAGCTCGACCACTCACCAGCTCGCGCTGGGCCTGCATCGGCGGCACCCACACCAAGAAAGAAACATGGTGGCCATGATGCACTGCTGCACCATGTGCATACGCTAAAAGCACAAAAGCACGAGCTTGCTTCCGCCACCCCGGTTAGCCTAACCTGGCACGCCTGGGCCTGGCGGATGGGGCGGGTGGGTTCTGGAGAGAGTGAGGGGCGAGAGTGTCAAGGGCCCCTTGAAGAAAATTGGTCTTGTGTGGTTTCTCTCGCGTAACATTGGACAATTGGAGACTCGGAGAGATCGTCAAGGATCCCGCTGTGCGGTCGGCGCATGCCTGCGGCGCGCACAGCATGTCGACGTCTGGATCGTTCAATTGCGTCGAGCCTCGGTACAAGTACAACCGCCTTTGTAGGAGGGAGGTCAGAGGTATGCACAGGGGCTAGGATAAGGCCTGCTTCCTAGCAGATAGCAAGCATCTCCTCTCGATTGCGCTGAGCTCAACTAACTGACTGAGCTGCAACTTGCGCTGGTGGTGAAACTGTAAATGCAACTCTCTCAAGGCGGGTTAGCCATCCGCTGGAAGAAGGGAACTCACTCGACCGCCTGCACCTGATGGGTAACTGGAGCAGGCTAGCCTGGCACCGGGCCCAGCGCTAGATGACGCTTTACACTCTGCTGGGGCCAGATAATGCCCGGCGTCAAGGCTCCCTCGTGGTGGTCTTTAGTACTGTATGGGACGTTATCTCGTGGAGGGGGACAAGTCGAGCATCCATGGATGGATGTCAAGGTTAAGCTTCGCCAGCAGGACTTCTGGTGGTTGATAGGTACTGCGGTGTAGAAATGGCTGATAAACGGGAAGTAGTGACATCCATGGCATGGCTTCCAAACAAAACCAACCGAGCCAACTACCGTGCGTAGAAAACGCCCCTGCCACGATTGCACTCACCTCATGGCTGGCTAGCTTACACACGCTGACACGGCACTGGCAAGCACAAGCACAGACAGTGTCTGCACACACCGATACGGGAAAGCGAGACGGAGGGTGTGAGCGAGCTTCTTTCGATACGACGAGGGGTCAAGTGCCGATGCCCGGCCGAGTGATGTGTGGATGCTGTCATGGAAAGAACGATGCCGTGATTCCTTCCTCATCCATGCCATACTGCACTACAGTATCGCAACATCCAAAAGTTCATCAAGAGATCCACGCCGCTGGGTCTGTTCTCTGTCACATACACTCTCATCCATCCGCTGCATCCAATGCTGTGTAATGCAGGCAGGCCCTGGCATGGCATCCAATGTCAGACCCATCAGCACACGACCAAGCACCTCGGCTGCACAACAGCAGAGCATGCATCATCACTGTTCCGTCGCCAATTCGGTCGTTGAAGTTGACTCTTATCAACTGCAACCCTGTGGCTGATTGCTTTTCGAACCGAGACAGGAATGACCTGGTGCCTGAGCTTGAGCAAGCCAAACACACACCTACAGCATACGGTACACACACAGAAGTTCTTCGAAGCAACTAGCACCAACGGTTTACGCTCTGCAGCTCAGCTCATGGAAAAACACCCCTGCCCAAGCGAAGAAGGGCTAGAGATGAGCAACAAGACGTCCTGCAAGGAATGGCCCAGACCCTACACACGACTCACCCCCTCGCGAGCCAGCGACAGCTTCAGTAGATGCAAGTCAGGCTTCGGTATGGCGAGCATCTCCGAACCTCCGGGGTCAGTCATCAGAGAGTGTCACGTCAATAACCAAGTACCTAACCCGCCCTTGGTCGGATCCGTTGTCATTGGCAATAGCCATGCCGTAACAAGCTCGACACACCGGCAACCGGTACACTCGAAACGGCTCCGTTGCAGACCAACGACCAGCCATTGTGGGAGTCCCCCAATCGAAGAGAGGAATTGAAGCCATCTCCAAGCCCTTGTCAGCACCCAGCATCTACCAGCCAACCATGGATCAGAGAGTTGGGAACACATGGCAACTCGGCCTATGAAGACCGTCTGCGAGTCCCGGCGCTACTCTCAAGCCTGACTATTTCCAGGCATCGGTTTGAAATTTTCAGCCTCCATCGTCGTCCCCTCCTCGTTCCTTTTACTTCGGCTCGACAAAAGTTGGCCCGGCCCCAGTCCGCCACATCCCCGAGATCCTAGACGAGAAGAGTCCAGATGGGTCTCACGGATGACGGGTATATGGACCCATGTTTCCACGGCTTCATGGGATGGGGTTGGCATGAGCAGCCCGAGCAGCGCTCTCCGGCTACTTGCTCCGGATCAACCGAGTCTTTGCCATCATGGTACAGATCCAGAGTCCCATCGAGTGTCTTTAATCCCGGATTATGAGCTGTTCTCTGCTCATCACCCCAGCAAGAAGACATCGATCGATTCTTGGTCCTGAGTCGTTAACCTGGCTCTGCATCTCGCTCTCCGTCATCTTGCTTATACCGGGGAAGTTTAGCGTGTCAGGTCCTCCACTCCCCGTGGCTGCATGGGCCATGTGCTGGATTGACTGGCTCTGGGTCACCGAACTCCCAAGACAGGAAAGCTTGGCAGGGTCCCGCTCCATGCCCAGCCTGTGAGCAGCCGGGGGTGACAGGGGCCTGAAGAGGTTTTCTCTGGTTTGTCAGTTGGAGGCGCTCCAGAAATTCCTCTTGGGCCTTGCAGCCAGCACAACTTGGCTCTTTGGAGCCGCTCCAGTGGAGACCAGGTTAAACAAGAGAGAGCCCAATGAATCCACTATTGGTCCCATCCACCAGCTTTTGAATCACAGCAACCAACGCCTACGCCAGGAACCATGGCCCATGCCATGTTTCGCAGAGACGCCCTATGTCGAAAACTCTTACTGATGCCTTGCTCCCCCGCTGCGGAGCTCCAGAGCGGAGAGTGGAGAGCGAAGACGCGTCGGCGCATGGATCGGACCAGATGGCTTCAAGTTTAACCGCCAAAACAGCCAACGATGGGTGGGCAACGACAACGGTTAGCCGATTAAGCAAATACGGAACGAACCCGAGAGACTAGATTATCTCGTGCCCCATCGTTTGCGGCTCCAGCTGGCCCCAGAATCCACTTGACCATACCAACTTGAACCGCAAACCGTCGGACCGGCAACTAACTTTCAACGACACGCGCAAAGGGTCCTTTTTCCCAAGTTCAAAGGGTCTTGGGGACCCCCTCGAGATGGGGACGGACAAGACGAAGTTGCAAGTTTTTTCTCCCTCCGATGTCGACCTGGCTATGGCACATGTCGTCGAAACGACTCGTCACAGACCATTGGTCGACCCATTGCGGTGGCTAACTATCTGTACGTAAATCTCGATGCGGATATGCCAAATTGGGATCTCGGTCTGGAAAACTGCATTTTTGTCGGGTCTCCAGCTGCCCCTCATGCTCGTTAAGCCCTGCCTGTTCAGATGCTTGTCTTGAGGGCATCCCCGTCCTGTACCCAGATCCACCACACGCCCATCATCTCGCTGCAAAACCTGCTGGTCTCATCACGTTGCGGCCCGTCACAGCGCTCCAGAACCCTGGGATAGACCCCTTCCTCAGCCCTTTTCTGGGCTCCAGGCAGCTCGCCACCGTCGAGACCCTCTCCTCCAGGGGCTAAAGACCGAAGGAAGTTGTTGCAGGCCCACCGAGAACACGGTCTTGGTAAAATATCCGCTGCACAGACACGGATAGGTTCTGCAGGCGCCGACATGCCGTGCCGTCAACCACGGGCCGTGGGCTTGGCTACCCAAGTTGCGAGAATGCGCGTTCCAAATCTGGTAATGGGTCACGCACACACGTCTGCGAGATCGGCCTCTAGAACCGGGGCCGAACTGGACGGGCTGGGCTCTATCTGCACTGCAGTCATTCGAACGGGGCGCTGCGGATAAAGCGGCCTATAGTCGCTACTATAACTTGGCCTAGATGTGACAAGTAACGTTGTTGGCGGCCGGTGGAAGAAGCTTCACTTCGTGTGCGTCCGCTGGCAGAAACTTGAGAGGGCAGCGAATCAATCAATGTCCTGGGTCCTCAGCTGGCTCATGCTGGACAACAAAACAAGCCTTCTGGTTGTGCCATCCCTGACTAGAGGCTTGATACCCCTGTTCAAGCACCCTTCTCCCTAGCCTCCTAGCCTGTGCTGATCCCTCTGAGCCGGGAATCAGGTCACGCGACCACATGCATTGCTTGTTTGTTGTGTGTAGCACAATCTCGGGCGATAGGTATAACAACCGCGGTCAGGACGGAGGTGCCCTTGCGGATCACGACAACCCCATCTCGAGGCTCAGCATAATTTCTCCGAGATTCCCAAAGCAGTCTCGTGCAGATGAGGGAACCACCAGGTCTGATACTCTCCTATCTTCTATGCAACTCGGCTCAACACGAGGTGTGAAACATGACCATGTACCCTTGCAATGGAACTTTTCAAGCAGGATAAGGTATAGGCTAATTATCAGTCCCGCGAGTCAGGACTTTTGTTGAACCAAGCTTGATCAACAGCGGCACAACAAGCCTGGGCTTCCATCGTGACGACCCAGATGTATCTGAGACGCGGATCACCACCAAACCGTGCTGAGACAAGGGGTGGCAGCACTGCCTCGTTCCCCATCTTTAATTTCCAACACAATTCCAGCCTATTCCTGCTGGGTTCCGATACACTATCGCCATTGGTCGATCAGTATCCAACTTATCCTGACTGCAGAGAACCTAGGCGGGCCTCGGCATTGGCTCAGGGTAACTGTTATCCACGTCGAGACCAATATCACCTTTCTCTTGTGGATCTACAAACGTTCCCCTCGGGTCTCATCAGCGTGCGAGGTCAGTGCCGGGTAGCATCCTCGATAAGGTGCATGTTGTGTCCCCATGGACCATGGACTATACTTCTCACCGCTGCTACTTTATTTATTGACAACCTCCCTAGTCAAAGGCCGCATGCGCAAATCCCGTCATTGGGCAATTGAACGAACCTAGTGCAAGCCAATGGCTGGGTTGCGGCCAACCTGACACAACTCACACGGCCCCGGTGTGGCTACCTACCTAAACACCACCGCCTGAGTCTATCTATAGATGACACTCCGACATGTTTATACACGTACGCATATACACATCCATCAACTGCCGGCATATGGTTGACCGATAATGGTTCGTGACATTAGACCTGTGGGTTGGCCAGCACCCGTGCCCTGGTCGAGTTGATACGTCGACAACCCGCACTGTGTGACCATGCAAAGCAACCAATACGAATGATAGGCGCCCTTCCAAGATATGACTATGCCTCCTGCCATGTTCACAATAACACCTATCTCTCCCGAAGACTCGACCAAAAACGTCCCGTGCTTGACCGGTTGAAGTTTGTGCTTGTACGACCACTTGTTGGACGAGTCTTCTGCGAGTATGGCAGACCATCAATGGCGTAGGGAGTGTTGGGGCATTGCAACCCCCAAGGGACAACTCCAAACAAGTGGATATAGTCCTTGTCGCATTTCAAGAGGCTTGCATGACCTGCATTGCTGATCCCGAGCCCCCCACCCCCTCTCCAATGGATTGAGTGTCAGACACAGCAGCGAAGGAGACAGTTGCCAACGTATGAACACGCCGACCCCGATACTGTCTAACAACGGGATGATCTGGAACAACCACCCGCCGTCAGACAACGGGTGAATAGATGAGACGCACGAATATCGACTACTTGATAGGTTGTCCAAAGGGGGGGAGCATATGGGTGCGCTGCGAGAACAAGATTGCGAGCCCGTAACACATGCAATCTAGAATAACCTCGGCACCCTGCGTCCAAGCCTAAGTCTCATATACTATGCAAACGCTTAGTATGGCATTGGCCAGGTGGAGGATCACCAGACAGCCCAATCTCGACTCCCCAGAACAAGTCCAAATCATGGCTGGGCTTGTTCAAGTCTCTTGTAAGAGTTTTGTCAACTTAGATGTCAAGGGGCTAAACACACCGAGAGTTTCAGCCAGAATCACACGGTACATGATATAGTTGGCAAACACAACATCCATGAATGCTCCAACATGGGCAACCCCCGTGCCCACGAGTTCAATGCTCTGTTCCATTCTATAAACGCCAAAATGCATCAATGTGCCACTTATCCAGTAGCTAGTCATTGTCCCTGGTCATAACCGCCAATGCAATGTCATCATTCCCGTGCCTGGTCCTGCCAGACGTGATCCAGGCCACCCCGACTAGAACCCAAAAGCGTTCCTTGTCGATAGCTTTGCCAAGAAAAGACCCGTCAGCACTTGTGATTCAAAACTGTGCCAACCTCCAAGACGCCGGAAATCTCTCCATTTTCCATTACTGCAACAATCGCCTCCGGTCCACATGCAAGGTCCTCGTCGAGGGGTGACGACTGCATGTTATTCAAGATATCTTGCGCCTGCCGGATAGTCGTGTCCGAGTAGAGCGAGAGCATCGATACCTTGGAAACCAGAGCGTCAGGGAGTTCCCCGAGACTCTTACTGAGGTCATGCTTGTCGATGCCCCGTATTGTACTGGGCGAGGCAATCCGATCTTGAACCCTCACCCATCCGGTTGGAGAGTCGAAACCGGCACGGAGCAGGTCAACTCCAGGGCTTTCGTCGCCCAGCTCAGGTGCTTCCGGTATATCGCACCAGCTGATGGAGATGTCCTTGATGGTTCGAGGCTGTCGAGCGGCAGCACCGATGGCACCCCCAGGGTGATTTCTCGCAAAGACGGATGCCACACTCGTATGCATTTCTTTAGAAGCTGCTACCGCCAGCGCATCACCGAGTGCGAGCGCAATTGTTGTCGACGTGGTAGGTGCTGAGACACCGAACGAAGTCTTCTCCGGCTCAGGGATCGGAGCTGGAAGGAGAATCGTGTCGGGGCGATGCTTGATGAATTCGCATGTCTCGTGGGAAGTGTGAGATGTAAGAAGGATAACTGGAAGAGATTCGTCCAGGTGAGGTAACATGATAAGAAGCTCTTGCGTCTTGCCCGAGTACGTGATAAACATGAGGGTGTCATCAGGTCCTATGATGCCCAGATCTCCATGCAGGGCTTCCGTAGGGTGAAGAAAGACAGCCTGTATCGCAAGACTCTTGAAAGTCGCAACCAGTTTTTGGCCTATATGCCCCGACTTGCCGACGCCGATGATGACAAGCTTCCCTGTTGTCTCTTGTAGTCGAGTTATGGCCTCAACTGACTGGTTAAATCCATCGCGAGCAACGGCGTCTGTCTCGTAGAGCCGTGTGAGACTCCTCAATGCCAAGGCTTCTGTGTTTAGCACGTGGATCGCATCAAGTAACCGTTGGTTCCTAAGCTGGCATTCTCCCCGAAGTTCTCGGTCCAGGCTCAATGGATCGATGGGTTCACAGAATGTGTTGCCTGGTGGCGAAGCAGAAGGCGTTGGAGGCGATGGGGGTGGTATCGCAGGGCATTGAGATGCACCGAGCACAACAACTGCACTCGTCTGTACTGGCCCATGGCCGGATTGTGGCAAGCCTGCCATGTCGTTGGAGCTCTTGAGGCGTAGATAGATGCAAGTGGTTTTTCGAATTTTGGGGGTTTCACAGTGGCGGCTAGCAGCAAAAAGTCAAAACCTGGACACCTGCACCGTTTTCGGGACAACCGCTAAACGCTCCCAAATGTTGTTGGTTGACGACTCGCGTTGGCTGGCAAGTAGGTACTGTAAGTATACTGTCGCTCCCGATCATCGGCTTTTCGTGCTTGAGCAGTTGGTTTCGGAGTTGCAGCATGCAGCCACAAAACTTGTGTGTAGCAACGAAAAGAAAGCTACAACAGCCTCGGGAATCAAATCCGGGGCAACCAGACCTTCGGCGACTCGGCGGAGCACCAGCAGTGAAACGAACAGCACGGGCTTTGACGAAGAGGACCATATATGAATGAGATTGAAAGGCGGGCGTCGTCTTTAAGGTACAGCCCGATCCTTGCCAGAGTCATGGACAGCTTACGTTTGGAATCCGAGATCTGGGGGAAAGATGGCGGCATGTCCCTGTCCAATTGGTTGTGCCATCGATTGCGACCGAGTCCAGCAGCCCGATCTGGCCATGGTCGCGGAATCAAGTGGGTGCGATAAGGAAACCGAGACTATCCGGACTTCCGAAATATCCCACTCTTGTCGCCGGCGGTTGAGTCAAGGAGCGAGATATTGTATTGGTCCTTCTCAGGTCTTGGACGTAATTGACTTCCTCGCCTGTCGACCGAACTCGTTGGAATCGATTCTCAGGTATCGATATGATTGCACGGCTCGGTCCAAACATCGAACCGTTCACGGCGCAACGGCGGCCCCGAAAGGTGCCTCGGGTTGGTGCTCCTTTCGCGGCGGGGGCGGGGTTTTTTTCGTGGGAGTTTCTAGTCTATGATCCCTTGAGTGAGAAGTCATGGACGAACCAGAGAACGCAGACTCGGCTCGGGACCACTTGGGGGAATGGCGCAAGCGGTACGATCGAATGCCGTGCTGAGTAAACCTCCTCTTTAGCTTGTGCCGCATGTTAGACAGGTTCCGCGGATCGAGTCAACCAAGGCTTGGATTGGAGGCTTGACTTGGCCAGCGGTTATCTCGGGACGGACGTGTAAATAATTATGTTGACAGATGGGTAGAGACATGACTGGACGGCTCAACTTGAGGCGTGCTAGGGGTTTGATGCGCTTCTCGTCTCTTGAACAAATTGCTGATGGAAGTTCAAGAGCGTTCATACAACACGGATATATGGCTGGAAAAATGACAGAGTACGTACCTGTCAAGCCGCACCTTCCCCATTCTGCGAATGACGGTCTCGAGGAGGGTTCACACGCACGTGGCGTTGGAGAAGGCAGCCCTTTGGAGGTTCCAGAACCTCTCTCGTTCTTTTCCCCAATTGTTGCTGATGGGCTTACTTGCATCATCGTCATGGACCCTGCGTTTCTGTGTGCCTCCTTATTTGCCCAAGGGTCTATCTCCTCTTTTGATTGACGAACGGCTTGGTGCTCCTTATCATTAGGGTAGCTTCCATATCAGCAATTAACGTTGAGAGGAGGAAAGAGCAGCTCAGGCAGAAACAGCCAAAACAATAAACGCTTGATGCAGCAAGATCCAGCTCCTGCAGGGGTTATTCGAGGAAGGAGCGTGGGGTTCAAATTTAATCTGCAATTGCCCGCTCAAAGGATCGCTTGTCTTGATCCTCCCCACGTCACTTCGCCTGACCCCCCGAACCTCAACAAATAATTCAACCAGCCTACCTACCTATCTACTATGGATTTCTCGCAGTGCGATGCAGATATGCATTGGCGAAGGCTTCACCAATCGCCAATTGCCCGCATCTTCTCCGAGTCACATGGCATTCCCAAGAAATGCGGCCTTTACCTCTGACAGCACAATCTCACAGCGTCAACAGGCATCAGGCATCACCAATGTCGTATTACAACACGCAACATGTCGATGCGTCGTCACAAGCATATCCAACAAGGGACACTGTGCACAGCGTGCAATTTCTCATCAAAGCGTTGATCAGTCTCAAACCTCACCCTGCGGAGGATCAACATCCATCATACGCAAATAGACGGCGGGAGTATGCGGCAGCGGCACAATGAATGGCTCATGGTGCACAGCTCATGTTCGGCATTCACGGATCGTGGCATGTCATCGTCACATTAAAAGCCAGCCACGCACAGGCACAGGCACAGGCACACCAGGACTGGCACGGATCGACTGGTTGAAATGTGGCATCAAAGTCTCGTTGCCTCTGCAAGAATGGGGTGACGGTTGAGCATGATGCTGACACTCGATGTGGAAGCAGAAAACCAAGTGCGTCTGTCAAAGAAGCAGCCTTCTTGTCAGATGGCAGCTCACTACGTATGCCCAGACCGCACCCAGCGGGTCCATGCTGAAGGATCCTCCTCTGATGGATGGGTGGGATGAACAAGACCAGACAAGACAGGGGTTCGTGACGGGTTGAGCGGCTGTGGGAGATTTTGAGTTTCAGACTCGTCTGAAACGTGCATTCCTTTGCAACGGCAGATCAGGAAAGTGCTGACGAATATCACGACCTTTGTTTTATCATGATTAGCTTGAGCTCCAGGCCAGCGGCTAGCTCGTTCGACACGAACATCGCCCTAGCGTCAGCCAAGACAAACTGGTGCAAGAGGATGCTGCAAGACTCAGGGGTGATGGATGGGATGCGACAAAGATATGGCGTTTCCACGCGTCGAACCCGAATCGAGTCGAGGAGATGACGGTCTCCCTCGCTTTCTACGCGGGATGGGGAATCTCTGCGAGAGGGCTGATTGTCATAGCCGAAGCCCACCAATCGCCATGAGCACCAGCAGCTGGAAAGGAGAAGACACGGGCCGCCCCCACTTGAGCTGATGCTTGGCTTTTTGGCGCTCGACTCTAGAGGGAACTATCGACGGCTAGAGATGCCGTCAGCTCCAAACGAAACAATAGGTCGGCCCAGACTATTGAAGTCTGGAATTGGGTTATGAATTTTTTTCTTCTTCTTCTTCTTCATTGCTCTGAAGAGCGCCCGCTTACACGGCGAGTCGATTGTGGAAAGGGGGAGAATGGACTATGGGATGCTGCAGAAGCAGCAATGTTAAACTGGCCGTTTTAGGGAATGCGGGAAGCTTCTTGTCAGCCACCGCATACATGGTCAGCAATCTGAGCCGTTTCCAGAGGTTTGAATTCCAAGCCGGCGCGGGCCTGGTTGCAGAAGCTTCGCGTACCTGCGTTCCAGAAACAAGCTCTGGACGACGATGGCTTGATGCAGATCAGATCGAATCGACACCGCCAACGGCTTGATCAGGGCAAGATGAGATGGCAACTGGAATGGATGACAGAGGGAATGAATGCGGCGGGCGGGCAGGCGGGCGCTTGCTGGTGGTATCGAGGGATCTTGATGGTGGTCCGAGTTTGCTCGCCGCCGGGGACCATTCAAGGGTTTCGAAGGTCGCCCAAGGGTTCCCAAGGGCCCTCAATCTGTTGCGGCGGTACCACCCCTGAGTCGTAAGCCCTGTGAGTATCCACTCAGCTTCCGTCTTGACGCCGTCTGCGGAGACTCTGTCTATCGGTTCGTCCGTTCTCTGTGGACGCCTCTTGCGCGCCAGGGATATTGTGTGTCGCGCGGCGCCGCGCTGGGAAAAAAAGTCAGGTACTGTACTTACTGACGTACTGATCGCAAGGAGTTAAGGGCAGGGAAGTAGGGGCAAGCTGATGTGGATGTGGGTATCTTACCTACAGTATCGACACGTCGCCCGTCCTTGAACGGAAGAGGCTTTGTCTTGGGAGAGATCGTCCATCCACAAAACGTGATCCTGGCGCTGGCTGAGGTTCCATCTCTCGTGGTTGAAGAATCTGGGCAGCCCTCACATTCGTTCGTATCGTATCGCTCGCCCAGCTTCCCTCCCTGCACCGAATCCTTCCCTTCCTTTCCTTTCCCCCAACACTTGGTCCTCTCACCCTCACTCAATCTTGTATTATTTTTCTTTTCTTTTCTTGTAATTCTTGTTCATTCTTCTTTTTGTTTCTTGGTATTTTGACTACAGTCTTGCCAAAATGGGCCTCAAACTGGGCTCCTCATGGAGCACACCTCGAGGCTGGAGGATGATTTCCCTCACCCTCTTTGCTCTAACCCTGCTACTCGTGGTGCCCCTCCATCAGCTGAGCAGCGATTCCCCCGGCGTCTACAACCAAGTATCCAAATATCTCAAGCACGAAGGCACCGTCTACGACGTCGAAGATGGCTTCATCGCAAACCTCAACGAAACCGAGACCGAACAGGTGGTTGGCGGAAAGGCGAACGGAGTCGAGAACGGATCTGTCGGCCAACAACCCGGTGGTGCGCATGAAGCTCAGGCCATCGGTGAAGATGGCAAGGAGGCTCAAAACACCGACGGCAAGCCCGTTGAGGGCCAGCATGTGCAGGGCGGCGAGAATGCGACCGGCGATAACAAGCCCCAGACTGAGGGCGGCGATAACAACAACGGCCAGGGCGTAGGTGGCCCAATTCAGGAGGGCGAGAAGCTCGAGACGAACCAGGGCAACCCCGAAGACAACCAGAACAACGAGGAGGGTGGTGAAGATGAAGACGAAGTCCAACCGGTCCAGCCGCCCAAATTCATCGTCCACCCCGACCCCAAGCCCACGACGACGAGCCATAAGCCCCCCGCTCCAACCCCGGCCAAGGAGAACGATAAGGAGAAGGAGAAGGAGAACCATGACAACCACGAGAACAACGATAACAAGGACAACGGCGGCGACAAGAACAAGCAAGAGACTCCCAATGATGGCGACAAGCCCAAAGAAGAGTTCCCCTCCAACCCCCCCCAACCCGAATGATATCTGCGCCGGATTCCCTAACCTGAACGGCATCACTCTGGTCATGAAGACTGGCGCCACTGAGGCTTTCTCGAAGCTCCCCGCCCACCTTTTGACGAGCCTGCAGTGTGTCAAGGACGTTTTGATCTTCTCTGACTTGGTGAGACCGACCATTCCTTGCGGTCTACTGATAAGTTTATAACTAACAAAACTCTCCAGGAGCAACAAATTGGAAGCCATCACATCATTGACGTCCTCGACAATGTCAAGGAGGATGTCCAAAAGGGCCGCAAGGAGTTTGACCTCTACAAGGCCCAGAAGAGCTGCCCCATCCCTCAAAAGTACTGTACGGCCGATATGAAGGGCGGTTGGGATCTTGACAAGTACAAGTTCCTCCACATGATCGAGCGTGCCTGGCAGCTGCGCCCCTACCAGAGATGGTACGTGTTTGCTGAAGCTGACAGCTACATCTTCTGGCCAAACTTGATCTGGTTCCTGAACAACAAGGTGAACGCGACCGAGACTCCATACGTCGGAAGTGTGGCCATGCTCAAGGGCACACCCTTTGCTCACGGAGGCAGCGGCTATGTCATTCACGGCGACACGGTCCAGAAGATGGTGGAGATCCCGGACCTGGCTCACAAGTACGACATGATGGCTACTCACGAATGCTGTGGCGATTACCTCATGGCGCTCGCTGTCAATGAGACTGGCAAGAAGGTCAGACAGGCTCACCCCATGTTTAACGGAGAGAAGCCCGTCACTCTACCCTTTGGAAACAACCACTGGTGTGAGCCCCTCATCACCATGCATCACATGGACCCCGAGGAGGTCAGCTCAGTATGGCAGTATGAGAAGACACGAGAGAAGACGGTATGTTGAGACCAAGGAATTATCGAGTACGTGCGCTGACTTGTGACAAAGGGCCCCATCCAGATCAGGGAGATGTATGAAACATTCTTTGCTCCAAACCTCAAGGATAAGAGGGAAGAGTGGGACAATTTGTCTGACGACACCTGTTTCATCGGACCCGAACCCGACGCCCAGGCCAAGGCCACGGATCGACAAAAGGGACGCCAGAAGAAGGAAGCCGAGAAGACGGCCGTGCAGCGACGTGCTCACCAGTCTGAGGAGCTCTGCTCCAAGGTCTGTGAGGCTGATGGACTCGACATCAATGAGGAGGAGTTCACGGGTCTCGAAAACGACGGACTACGTGCTGCCCTCATCAGGAAGAAATATGAGGAGCGCAGGAACCAAAAGGACTTCCATGGTGCCCGCAAATGCTTCCAGTGGCGTTACCAGAAGGGCGTCTGCTGTATCGCAAAGAGCTTCAAGCAGGGCAAGCCTCACAAGGAGGCCAAACCCGAGGACAAGGCCGTCAGCGGCTGGTTTGTCCAGGGCATCAACGACTGGATCACAGCAAAGGGCGAGTGTGAGCCCAAGTGGAAGATCCCCAGCTAAATCAGATCTCATCCGATCTGACAGTACATAACGAACATTCCTACATAATCACTCCTTCGGCCTGGATGTAGGAGTGTTGCTTTTTCAAAACGGCGTTTCGGTTATTTGGGTAACTTTGTACACCAGGATAGAGAGAGAGAGGGGACGTCTTGTGGAACAACTCTTTTTTTACACTTTTCTTTCTGTTTCTTTTGGTGTTTCGGATAAGGGCGGTCTTTGCCCAAGTGTGGCAATGGATGTTTAGGATCACAGCCAAGGGTTGGTTGGATTTTTTGCTTTGTTGTTGGCCCGTTGTACAGACAGACACAAGACGGAAGAAGAGGTTATACCAAGCATGATACACGTCAGGGCCTCGGGGGATACACCATAAATCAGCATCAAGACATGTTTTCTTCTAAAGATGAGGAGGAATCATAAGAGAGTGTACAAGACAACGAGAATGGGCATAAAGTATTACTTCACTTGGTCTTCCTGTTGCAAATGTGACGCCATTCATATCACTTGATGAATGACATTCGAGGGCTTTAAGCTTTATCTTCAGCGGGAAGACGTGCATTTCAACGATCCGTCCCGAAAGTGCCCAGCGCTTGTCTAGGTAGGTTTGTCACTGCGATAAGCTTCTCTTCGTTCAAAGAAGACAGACTCCCCCCTCCCATGACGTTTGCAACACCACAATAGTTGCCCCATGCGTGGCATGGGCCCCTCTGTTATTGCATCATAGTCTTTACCAGGCCCAGTTTAGCCTATAAATCATAAAACTTCCGATCATCCTTTTTATCCACATGTTATTTTATCGCGTTGTGCAAGAAAAAAAGAGGCAGCAGACTCTTTGGAATGTTGTGGCATTGTCATATTGCGTCATATTACCGGGAGCAAGTTCTCCTTTTCTTTTCACTTTCTCATGTGTTCCCTCATGATTCCACCCTGGGATATCCCATAATCCCCCTGTTAGCCGCGCTCATAATAACAAAAAAAAAAAGACCTAGTAGATGATGTGCTGATACATGGATTAATTATACCCAGTCGAAAAGGGAAAAAAAAGGTAGGTACGGCATGTGCGTCATTGCACTCCGTGGATATCCAAACACCTTCTTTTTTCGTTGCCCGATCTTCGCTCTCGTTTCGTCATGGTCTCTTTGTGTCTCCGTTCATCCCGTCACTTTCTTCTGTATCCCTTCTATCACGTCTAGAATCATCTTTGGTCTAGATCTTTTACTGTGATGCAATCTTCTTTCCTCCGTGACGTCCGCATCGCGAAGGGTTCTTGGGTGACTTCATGTAGCAGTAAGCCTTGGCGTCCTCTCCGGCGGGCTTGCCAAACACTTCCTTGATGGAGCAGTATTCGTAGCCTTCACCCATCCACTCCTTCAGGTGACGGTGCAACTCGCAGCGAGAGATGCCGCACTTTCTGCAGTAGACCTGTCCCTTGACGCGCATCTGCTCCATAGGGCCCTCCTTGTGGTCGCTTCGCTCATGGCGATGAACAAGAGGGCCGGCCCCTCGCCATGCCCATTCCATGTCGTTGGGCCCCGAGTAGCGGCTGGAGAGAGGAACAGTTCCGTGCATTCGTCGGTGGATTTCGTAAAAGTTGGAGTTTGTGAGTCCGAAGCAAACGCTATCGATGGGGTCGAGGTAGTCAAAAATGGTGTAGTGAAGCTCTGCGGGGAGGTCCAGCAACGTGTAATCCTTTGGTGGCTGGGGCTGAGTCTGAGGAACCGGCTCGTAGTCCATGACAGAGTACGAGCGGCGGGGAGGAGGTAGCTTGGGCCGACGAGGAAGCTCGGTCGTTTTTTCTTGGACCGGGGCTTCAGGCTCCTGATGTTGGTGTTGGTATTGGTGATGCTGGTGTTGGTGATGTTGGTAGTGGTGGTGCTCCGTGGGGAGAGGTCCGTTTTCAGGAATAGAGGCTTGCCGGTCAACTTGAGAAGAGCTCGATTGTCCGGGCTGCGATGCGTCGTGGTCGCCCTGGTAGTCAGTCATTGACCATCCTCGCCTGGGAACCCTCATCGCTCGCTTCTTGTTTAGTTCCTGCATGCGTCGGGCATGTTCCTCCCTGGACATTGACCCCGAAGAGTCCGTCCTGCCGAAACCAGGTCGCTTTGCAAGAGGGCCATCGATGCCCTCGTGCGTCGGGGTTCCGGCGGGGGAAAAGGCTGGGTCTGGAAGCACTTGAACCATTGTGGGTTGGTTGACTGGGGTGTTGTTGTGTATGTCGAATTGGTAAAGTGACGTGACCTGTAAGTCGATAGTCGAGTATATCTCGAGGCTAATAGTCGTTTGCAGGGGTTCAGTGTTGTTGAGATGTGTTTCAGGCTTGAGATGTAAACCGAGGTGGAAATCAGATCAAGCTGAGATTGGGTTGCTAGGTTACGTTGACAATGTTATACCGGCGCCTCTTGGTTGAATGTTGGTGAGGTGAATTCCTCACTAGCGCGTTCATGAGCAGTCGGTGGGGGTATAAGCTGATAGCCGGTCGTTGATCAAAGCCAAAGCAAGGCTTGAGGAGTGGCGACCTGTGTGGGTTATAAAGAACTTGACGCCGATGGAGAGACGCCCAGGTCAGTCAGTCCCTCACTCACTCACTGAGACAAACAAGAGCCGGTCGGAATCCGAGGGCGGTGGATGCCGTGGGTGGTGTGATGGGTCCCGGGTCCATCGTGAGCCAATTCCAGATCTGTGATTCTCTCTTCCAGGGGTTGGGTCCCTCGAGGCCAAGGCGTCCAAAGGCTCCAAGAAAAAGCCTTGATAAGCTAACGCTAGCGTGAGGCACAGGACGAGATGTGTGCCGCCCACTCTTTCTGTGGCTCTCAGCCTCTCAAGCACGGTCCCCTGTTGTCCATCTGACACTGCAAGTGTGGTGACGCCGAAGCCCGCACCGCACCGCGGGTCCCAGGCTCGGGCCCTATTGCCGCGCATGCCGGGGCCTTGGAGCCTTGACTTGACTCGATCGACCCTTGAGCTTGAGTGACGGTGGCAAGACTTCAGAGACCAACCCGGAGCAAAACCCATGTTCAGGGACGAGGAACTCCGGTCCCGGTGGGCCTGGTGATCAGAGAGCTACAGATATCTTCTGGACGGATGACCTGCTTTGCAACAGCCTGAAATCGACTCCCCGGCCCGGGAAGCCCTTATTAGCATCGTATGACGGGAAGAAGCGAGGCCATAGTATGGCGTCTTCCCCGGACGATTGTGATGTCGTGGCCGGTCATGTGGGGGATAATCCCCTCCGAATCCAGTCTGACAGCCGTTTTCCAGAGCCTTTTTCCAAGCTTCGGCTCCGTATCAGATTCACATACGTAGTGGCCGGGCGTTTCCGTTCAAATGACACAACACCAAGCCTCAGCCTGACAAGCAGTCGATCCGTCAGCAAGAGAGTGACACAAGGCTCCGTTGTACAACGGCGAGACCCGATCTGCCTTGAGGTTCCCGAACGTTTCCACGGCCGTTGTCAACGACCAAAGCCAATGTTCAACGTCATTGTGGAGGCCATGCAGAGTCCCCCTCACCGCACTCAGTTAAAGAAAGGGACGGCGAGCCCCGCCCCAAAGCGGGCCTGATCTCCAGTCAGGGTCGTCGTCCAGCGGGTTCAACTCGATGGTTTCCATCTCCCGTCCTGGCAAGAGATCAACAAGGTGAGGCATGTTATCGACTATCGACCTGCGAGTCTGGGTCTGGGCTCGCTGTCAGTTGGAAGCACGCGCATAGGTTGGACCCTGAGCCAGCAGTGAAAACTCTGAGCACGAATCAGGTTGCACCCTCAACCCAAACCTGGGGTTGGTCAGGTCATCGGTTTCTCCGACTTCTTTTCGGGAGTCCGAATTTAGACGCAGCGGCCTGGCCTTGCAGCGAGGCTTGCGGGACCAGTAAACAAAGCCCGTTGAGATGCCGTTCCGCTGCTCTTCCCTTCCTTCTCGTCAACTCAACCATCCATCCGTCACACTGCTCTCGCCCACATGTCGACATCAACAAGCCATGCCCAACCCGTCAACCGCTGCCGTTTTCGCATGTGCATATGCACGTTGCATCGACCGTGCCGAACCTAGCCTGGATTGCGCGTTGTGTTGCGCCTGTCTGTCTCTTCTCAAGTTGCCCCGCGACTCGGATCCGATGAGATAACGGATGAATGGGTCGAGACCCCCACGGACACAGCCGTCCAACATTTGAAGCACCTTGCATGATTCGAGATCCCTCATAGAATCTGCAGGAGCTTCAATGGTGGTGTTGACGTCTCCAAGTCTTCGTATATCGCCGCACGTGCAAGTGAGAGGGAAAGGGGACACCTGCAGGCTGCTTCATGTAGGCGTGTAACCCGACGAACTATCGGGACCAGGCAAAGAAGCGAGTCCTTGGTTCTCTTACAACTTGGCGGCGCCTCCATGCATCATTCCTTGATTGTGGCATGTGTATGCATCGCTGCGGCTCATGCGTGTTGTTCCAGGGCATGGCTTCAGCGGACTGACGCCCAATATGCAGGCATGGTGGAGAGAGTTGTGGTCGAAACAAGCGCCAAGCTTCGTCACCATCTGCTCTGCTGGCCAGGTATGTGGCTCAAGGGGGGTGATCGAGGATGGAATAGGTCCAGAGAAGTATGTCATCGTTCAGTTGTCAGTTGAAGCTTGGTTGCTGTCTCGTGTTAACGTCACGTGGGCAACATCTCCTGATGCTATACTCCAGGCAACTACTCTGCTTATCGTGCCTTCCTTCCCACCAATGAGCCCCAGATGAGAACTCACGTATGGCTTCACGGGCGTCAACTCCCATGGCCTCACTCTACATGACATGGATAGAGCCAGTCTATCGCAAGATGGAATTGTTGCCATATGTCTACAATAGGTAGCTCCGCCAGATTGACCGCTTCTTGATGGCACAACCTCCTCATATGCAGCGGAGATGGCTTGCATCGGGGGCTTATTGCGGAATACCGAGTTGGGCAGTGCCATCAGTCGTTCAAGATCCCGTTCCTCGTCCTGACATGCCGACTGATCAGCCACACTGTAACCTCTAGGTGAAGATGGTGGGATGATAACAACTGCATGGCCTTCATTGTCCGTGAGCATCATGATTCCAGTCAGGATAGCTATAGGATTCGGGGAGGGACCCGACAAATTCCGTCAACAACCGTATGCGATGGAATCCAGGGCTGTCTAGACATCGCTTGCTGCTGTGTTTGTGTTGCTCCTCTTGAAACTGGGAGCCAATAGGATGGACTGGGGATCTCTATCCTCGTGATCGCCTCGCTTCAAAGTGACAAACTGCCCCGGGTAGGGTACGGTATCAGCGTGATTCTTTTCTTCATTGGTGGGCGCTGTATGATCTGATTCCCACGGCTTGGTTCGCTATGCATCTGACCCCGGACAACCTCGAGACGCCGTCTTGGCCATCGGGTACACTTACATGTGGCAGTGTAGATGATAGATGATATACTACGTCTCTCCATGGGTACAGATGCTTCCCCTGTACACGTTTTCTTGGGGTGGTGGTCATACGGTTCTTCTAGTGCTGTCCATCTGGTCATCTAACCGAGGATCTGAACGACGTGCCTGTAACGATACCCCACGATGGTAATTTATATGGCACATTCGGTGGTTCTAGTGTGTGTGAGCAAGGCTCCTTCGTGAAGGGGTTAACCGCGGCCGGCGTAACATCCATGGATGGATGGTTATGTTCATGATTCGGATCTTGTAAGCGGCTGTTGGGCCCCCAGTCACTTAGAGCTCGTAGGACCGGAGAAAAACTTCCGGCGAGAGCACTCAAGTTGGTAACCCCCATGAACTTCTCCGGGCAGTGGTTCATTCAAAGTCGTTGATCTCTCTCATGTGAGGCTTCCTCCAGTTGAGTGTCTTCTGGCTCAGTTATCCCATCAAGGGCTATGCTTTAACTACCTATAATCAAGAACATGTTTTCAACGTGTCATAGCATCGTATCCCAATGCTAAACACCTGCCCTTTTTCTGGTGTTTCAGTTGCAGTACATAATTTGCCTCTCAAAATTCCTCTATTTAACGTAATCTTCTAAACGATAGTCATAGCATTTTTCTTGGTGGACAAGACCATCACCCATTGTAGCAGGGACCACAATCAACCACACCAACTATAATCGAAGACAGCACACAAGATTACTATGGTCGAAATGTCCAATTCGCACCGATATTAGAAGGGGGCAGATCAAATTGTCGTCTTCTGTATAGGTATTTAGAGATGCCTACCCTATAGCTCTATATAAGACTAGATGGCTTCAGCAATTGTCAATCTTTGGGAACTATGTCAGCAAACTCGACGAATTGTATTGGCCTTTCGTAATGTCGGGTCGGTTATTTACTGATTATTGGAAATGGACCTGATAGTGACCCTTTAGCAGGATAGCGTCGTTAACTGGAAGCCCTCCACTGCCTACTCACTCATGGATCCATTGTCATGATGCACATCAAAGGGCAGCGGCAGTGTCAACACGTAACAGACCTGTGCCTTCAGACATTAACCCAATCGGCCAACGGCGTAGGTTCATGACTGAATCCATGGCCTTGTCATATCCCCATCACCCACATATTCCCAGGGTTTAGTGGATGCGAGCCAGGGAGATCAGTCCCTAATAACTGTCTCACCTGCCATTGACCAACAGAACATAAGATGAGCTCTCCTGGCCCTCGAGCCAGGTACCCTGAGCCAAGAAATTCACCGTCAAGGGTAGAAACATTTTATTATTCCGCCAGTTATGTCCTTCCGGTCTCAATCTCGGGTGGTCCACTACACCGTCCAGAGAACACTGGCAGAAGCCAGCTACCTGGTTCGTATTATCAATTCCAGCACATTTGTACATCCAAGGCCTGCAAGAACACCAAAGTCGGTGGCAGATGGCTTAGCCGGAAGCTCGATCGTACCCGTTGTATTCCCAATGTCACGCTTCCCAGGTTCCTCAACGCCATTGCTGGATCAGAGTGCCATCAACGCCCCGATGGAAATGCGCGTAGTTCGGAGCAGATGGCGTTTCCAGACTGCTCAATCGCACCGTCTGGAGCTCAGATGGCGATCCAGATGAGCATGACAACAACGTCCAGGCCCTTGCCCTCGCCGCCATCGTACTTGAAGGTCCACATGCCGTCCTTCTTCTCATCCCAGTACGCGCCGGTCGCGCTGTGCATTCCTCGTCGGCCGACATGGGGCTTGCCATCGGTAGCAGTGGCCTCGGAGCTGGTGGAAATGTGAGGCTCCTCAGCCTGGGTCTCGGTGCCTCCACGGGGCTTGTTAAGGGCGGATGTGGGGACAAGGTGCTGGACGATAGTGCTGTTGCAGGCGAACTTGAACGAGGGAGCAGAGGCGCCCTGGGGAGTCGACTCGGAGATGACGGCCTTCAGCACGGAGCTCTGGGGAATGGGTTAGCGGACACGGCCAGGAGATGGTCGCGGGCGTGTTCCACTCACGATGATGGTCGAGTTCCATTGCTCAGTCTTTGCATGATCGTAGAACTCGGCGCTTCCGATGGCGCTGTTGCAGGCCTGCAAGAATCGGTGTCAGTACGCGTGCTGATGATGATGGTTGCCATCAACATTGGCGGTAAGGAACGTGAGGGACGACGCACATCGGTAGCAATCTGCTTGAGGCGGTTGAAGGGAATAGGCTGGAGAGAGCTGTCAGCACAAATCTGCACCGGTAAGGGGTCACCAAGCTGATGCGCGTACAGGAGTGGCCATTTTGAAGTTTGACGGAGGTGCGTAGTTGAGAGGGGGAGGTTTGGCGCTTGTGTTGATGGCGTGGTGGAGGAAAAGGATAAGGATAAGGAAAAGGAAGAGTCGGTAAACAAAACAGCGTCACAGCGTTCAGTTCGTCACGTCGTTAAAAAAAAAACAGAAATAGAAAATAATACGGGCTTAACAAGCACAAACCCCCAGTTAGCATCATAAACACGTAGGTATCAAATTTCTTCTACATCATGCACAAGAGACGATGCAATTCTCTACTCACGTGCGACTTCAACGCGCCCGTTGCTCGACGTGCAGCCCAGCGCAATCGATAAATAATCTACTGTCGTTGTTTGGATTCCCACGTACCTGGATTGCCTTTCCTTTTCGGGCATTCTGCCGGAAGCGCATTCCGCCCAGGCGACGCGATCTGAGAGTGCGGCACGTGACCCTTGCATATGGCCGCCAACCAATCGGCCCACGTGCCCTTCCCTTGCGGGTCGCTGCGAAGCAAGGAAGTGGGGCCTTTCCTTCTCCCTTGACCGAGCCACTGTCGTAACGAGCATCTTCTGAGACGCTGAAGCTTTTCCTCTTGGACTTCACAACCCAACCTTGCTTTTGAATCCCTTCAGACCTCTGCGAAAGCGCTCGAGTCGCCAATTGCTTACATCAGAGATAGCAGCGCTCTCAATTGACGGCAGTATCCATAATTCTTCAAGCACAGTCTTGATACAACAACAATCAGCAGCAGCAGCAATAGCTTAATACCTCCCAACCACCTTGGACGACCTTATCGCGGAACTTCACCATGTCTTCTCAGCCTCTTCTCCAGACCACTCCCGGTACGAACACCCATCGCCGTCGCTTCTTGAGCCTCTCGAGAAATTTCCGCATCCGTGCCGCGCATTTCTAACACTGTTGATAGGCAAGCGCATTGCCCTGCCGACCCGCGTTGAGCCCAAGGTCTTCTTTGCCAACGAGCGAACCTTCCTGTCATGGCTCAACTTTACCGTTATCCTTGGCGCCCTGGCCATTGGTATGCTCAACTTTGGTGACCGCGTTGCCTTCATCTCGGCGTTCCTCTTCACCGGCGTCGCCATGTTGACCATGCTGTACGCCTTGGTGACATACCACTGGCGAGCCAAGTCTATACGAATGAGGGGCCAGGCCGGCTTCGATGACCGCTTCGGTCCTACTGTTCTGGCCATTATCCTCCTTTTGGCCGTCATTGTCAACTTTGTCCTCCGAATCACCGACCAGCCCAGCAAGCACGGTAACAACTAGGCTGGTGATAGGTAGAGCAGAGACAACAAAGCGACACGGAGGACTGCAGAGGAAGCGATTGAGAAAGAGAGGGGTTGAATGGGGTCGAACGTATTCTTTTTGGACGGAGGACTGTTGGTGAATTTGGCGTTTGAGCCGGTGGTCTAGTTTGGGTACTGGGTTGGATCGTAGGGCCGAATCAATACAAGTAAAAAGTTAGGATACTAGTCCTCTTGGGTATCTCGTACAAACATGTGTGGCATTTCCATAACCATGCCGAATCCTTGTCTCCGGACGCCGAGCAAAAATCATGTTCCCTCCAATTCTCCAATCGAGTCGTCCCAATGTTCAACTATCCGAAGTCGTTGACCGAGAAGTGTGGATATTTACGCCTGTTTTTGCGCGCTAGACTGGATAGTGATATCCTTTTTCGACTTGAGCTCCATTATGGGCGCGATCGAGAGAAAGACCCGCATGGATTTGACCGAGCGTGTCGAGGGACGGGGCAGCACGGCATCTTCAAACCGGCTGTGCATGACCTCGAAGTCGTCGCTGTCGGAACCGTCGCTTTCCTCCGCATCCTTCTCAAGTACCGTTTCCTCAACCAAGTCTCGCTTCTTTGGCTTCTCCGGCAAGTCGAACAGTTGATTGTATTGGTAGTATGCCTTGCCCTCCTCGCCCAGGACCCTTTTGCATTTTTCCACCACCGTGATGAGCTTGCAGACGTCTGCGGTCCGCGCGTGCAGTAGTACCAGTCGCGGTCGTTCGCTTTCTTCGAGGAGGTGACTGAGGACGGATGTGATGCGCTTGGTGATCTTTGTGGATGAAATGACGGAGGCGGCGAGGACTTCGTACTTGGATCTGAGCTCGGCGAGTATGGCTTCGTGGGGAGCTATGAGGGCTGATGTTGGCGATTGTGGAGCCTGGTTCCGGACTCGCTTTTGAGGGCCTGCATCCTTGGGACCAACTGCATCTGGCTTCCTCTTGCCAATGCCATGTCTTGGGGTGGACATGGTTGTGTGGGAGGGAATTGGATGAAAGAGATGCGATTCTCGAGGATGGATGATGTGGCGGGCGGAAAAGTTGCGGTCCGTGAGTCTGGGGTCTGGCTTGGCGGCGACTAAAAATGACAGCGTTCGCCAACTCGAGGGTTCCAATCACAAATAGAACCTAGAGAAATGTCGGGCTCGAATTTTCGGGATAATTAGCTGTTAGGCGTGCTTATCTCAATTAAGAAACAGTTTTAGCAGGCAATACAAGAATCAATTATCATGGGTACACATTGGCATCCATGATGGATCTTTGCTTCGGCGAGGAAACCACAAGACTCGGCCAAACAAAATCTAGCTCTGCTTACATTACGTAATCACCTAACATCCAATGCCGACCAACGTCTGTCAGGTGTAAGTTGGAATCAAGTATATGTCCCCATGCGATACTCAGACTTGACTGTGCTTGTGATTGAATCAAAGGCGCTATGCGAGGCATTCGCTGTCCTGCTTAACTCTATATGCCAAATACATATCTTCGGTCCAGGTTGTAACAAATACCTTTCCTCTCTCGCAGTCGGCATCCATGGATGGATCTACAGCAACCCACCCGGATAATAGGATTGCCAATCTTCTATTGCACCCTGCAAATCGTCGTATGTCCCATACTCGTGTGTTGCCTTTCTGGGGCCGCCTGTATATTGGCGAGGCTCTTCTCTCTAATGCGAAACGAAGGCTTCGCCGCTCTAAGATGATGACAACCACACCGTTGCAGATGGACTGATAGTCAAAGTCTGTAGTACTTCTAGACCGACTTGATCATTCGATGAGAATTCCCTGATATTCATCATATCCCAACGCGAGGTTCATATTTTCTGATTATAGCTGTAAGTTTGAACAGAAATGCTGTCGTTGGTCAAAGAGACTTCCGCAAGCATTGGGTGGCAGCGCCCTTGTTGAGGTTGTCAATCGTGGCACAACTGTCTAATATTAGCCAAGGGATCTGCAAGGATTAAACCCTTGGATGGGATACTTACACAACGACACGCTTTCCGGTGTTGTCAACGGCGAACCCTCCAATCTCAACTCCGTGCTTGTTCTGGGTCGACTTGACAAGTGGGGCTTCACCGACGACCTTTACAAGCTTTTCGCCAGCATATCGGTCTTGGTACATTTGACGGAGTCAAGTTGTCTGTTAAAAGTTAGCTTCCTATTTGCTTGTAACTGAGTTGTGAGCACTTACACGGGCTAAGGTTGTCATGGAGAAGCTTGACGTCGTTCTTTGGAGAAGGCTTAGTGCCAGCTCCGCTATACCGCGAAGCTCCAAAAACCGCCGGCATGCCTCCCAAATGTTCCAGAATGGGCGACAACGCCAATTGCGACCCTGTTGCATAGCACCCAGGGTTGCTGATGCGAGTTGATTGGGCAATCTTGCTTCGTTGCACTAATTCAGACAGGCCGTAAGCCCAAGTGCCATTAAAACGGTAGTCGGCGGAAAGATCAACGATCAAACTCGAACTCTGGCCCAGAGCCTCCACGAATGGTTGACAGACGCCGTTGGGAAGAGCCATAACCTAGCAGTCGACTTTGCCATCTTGATCCAGTTGAGCTACTTCCTCGGGAGAGAGGTTCTCATATATGATTTTCCTCTTGCTATATCCTTCGAGCTCCTGGCCACAGAGTTCCCGAGAGGATACATATCGAAGGTCCATATTGGGGTGCTCGTTGAGAAGATCAATCAGGGCTTGGCCTGTGTAGCCACGAGCTCCAATAAGGCCAATCCGGGAAGGTACATCATTAGAAGCATTCTTTTTACCCAGGGGCGGATTCGGGTTTGTGTTGATAGCATAGTACAGACGTCCTGTAGAAGAGAGAAAACGAGCTTGGGCGACGTAGGTGCTTCTCGAGGTTGCTTGGGGGGCAACACGGCGAGCGCTAATGCGCACCGCCCGAATAGCAGAGAACATGGCTCTCCATCAAAGACGAGCCCAATTGACTGGCAGGTGAGTAAAGCAGGCCGAACAGACGTCGTGTACTACACTGTCGTATGGTCTACGATGTTGTTAATAGCTTGATAGACGTGGATATTTTTGGGTGGGGTGTAGGGAGGGCCGTGACTAGGTAGCTAGCCTGCCCAAATTGGTCGTTTCGAGGAGGATCTTACATGGACTGTTGTAAAAGCAATCTTGACTGCATAGGATAGGTAGGTAGGTAGATAATCAGTTATAGAAACAGGCTGTTGCGTGCGTTAGAATTCAAGTAGACACTTCCAACCCTTATTGTTGCAAAACTATGGACCATCTATTTCCAAGTGTTTATCCTTTCATGGGTTAGGTGAGTTGCTCTCGACTAACAACGGCATAAGGTTGTATCGTCTAGTGTTACGCAATGAATAAAGAGAAGAACTACCAGGACAATACATTTGACCGTGATACACTGCTTTCATTGCTGGTCGCCCGATAGACATATGTAGCCCATCTCAAGATCTGATATTGATTCACTTGCAAGTTTGAGGCTCTGAATGAGTGCACGTGGGAATCAAGCCCAGTCATGTGACTTGGACCTGAACCTGAAATTGGGACAGGGTGATTGTGGCTGCTGCATGTCTCGGCGCTAGTGCTCGGAATCCTGAGCATGCCTCAGCCTGAGTCGATGAGGACGAAGCATATCATGGAGCGCATGACTCTTGGCTTCGGTCCCGTACCCGACTAACTTGAGATATGATCACTTCATTCCTCCTCCTCAGGGTTCCACAAGAAATGGCCGGTCAACCACCACACCCGTGATGACCCCTTTATCTTTAATCATCACTAATAGCACTAATTTAAATTATTATCGAATAAAATTAATATCATTATAATTACTAAAGCTCGCTCTAATAGCTAGTCTTTTTTCCTTTTAATTTAATATAGTCTTTTAATCGCTTTAGTATTATATATATTAGCTTATTAATTGCTTCTTATAGGATCTTATCCTAATAGTTAAGAGTAGCCTATTTTAATATATTAATATCCTAAAGGGAATATCTTTGTATCTTAGCCTTAAGTAAGCCCTAGGTATTCTCTATGGGGGATAAGTCTAGTAATTAAGGGTGATTAAAGTAGTATAAGAGCCTATATTTTTCTTTCTATTTAGATATTCGATTATAACCTCTTAGACTATGGCCTAAATTATTATTTTCTTCTAAAATAAATATATAACCTTCCTTAAGGAGAGGTTTAATATATTTCTCTAATATCTCTTCCTTATAATACTTTTATATTATCTTACTATTATTATTTATAGGGATATTATAAAATACTAAAGGACTCTTATATTTTATACTAATAGCTCCCTAGGCATATAGCTTCTTTTAGTTTTCCTTATTAGGTTTTTTTTTCTCTTAGAGGTTATCTAGATTATAATAAGTCCTAGGATACTAATAGATATAAACTTTACCCTTATTATTATAGCTAAAATAAATTTTATCTAAGAAGTATATAATATCTTAGCTTTTAGGGAGCGGCTAATAATAATAAGTAATTATTACTTATTTCTTTTAACTCTTAGCTTATTTTTTAGGCATAAAATTAATTACTTAGGTAATCTACTTATTTAATTTCTTAGATTTAAGGGCGCGATAGATCGTCGAGGGATATATCTTATTTATACTAGTAATAGCAGAGATTTCTAAAGGATATAGCCGCTTTGCTTTAAACCCTTTCTTCTTAAAAAGGTCTTTAATCTTATTTATTGCCTTATTTATTACTTTTCTCTTCTTTTTATATTTATTAGACTTATTAGGGTCATTATAATATATTCGGTTATAATTATCTACTATAATGCGTCTTCCTATGCGTTTAGATATACTATTAAACTTAAAGATATCTTTTTTCGCGAAGGAGATATTATAGGCTTCTAAAAATTCGATCGTGCCTTTAACTCGTGCCTTTCTAGGTATATCTAAATGCTTAGATCTAACTATCGCGAATTCGTGGAGTTATAGCTATTTAAAGTCAAGGGGTTATCGTGATCGTGAGGGAATTTAGTGTTATGGTGGGCCCGGAAATCCCGGTTATTTCTTATGGTACCCACTAGCTCCTGCCCGTGAGTGGGCTTTCCTCTGTCACCGGCTCTGCAAAAACCTCGTCCTCTCGCAACCGGTCTGAGCTGTCTATGTCATGTATGACGACTTGGGCGAGAATCAGTGGGGCGGGGAGTGGTTCCGCTGAAGCATTTCAGCCCAGCTCAAATGGAAGCTTCCCCCTTGGACTTGCATGTCGTAGCTTCGACGAGAGAGTTGATGTGCTGAGGCTAAGATGCCTCCCGGTTCGTTCCCCGGATGTTAGCCACTGTGCCTCGCCTGCGACACATGGTCCATCAACGATAGTGAGATACGAAACAAGCCACCTGTTAGTGCCCAGGTTGAGAGCAAAGGAGCTTGGGCCTCGAGAGGCTTGCTGCCGCTGTTAGGGCGCCCAGCCGGATGCCACGATCCAAAAGGATTGGAGATGAGAGCCTGGCGTCTTGTTAAGGTACTGTACCGCATTAACAACTTGACCTTGGTCCAGGGCCAAGTGGGCCAAGCCTTGAGCTGGTTGGAAGTGGCTGCAGCAACTCGGAGTGGGAGCCCCACGTCCCACACATCCATTCTATCTCAGCTGCGTCTGAGATGGTTGCACTGTCAGACGTACCTCGTCCCTGAGTCCAACAGGAGGAAGGATTGACAAGCAGGAAGCAACATGTGATGGCAGCATGGAAGAGTGAGACAAAGTGGAAGCGAGGTTGGTGCGAGCCGGGTGAGAACAGGCGAGGCACACCAAGATGCATCTTGTTGTTGATGTTGGTGAGCAGAACTTATAATGTTAGATACGGTACAGTAGGTACTGCAGCTTAGTCGATTCAGAGCCATGATGGAATGGGTGGAATTGGCGACATGGATCTGGTCCCGCACCTCCTCCTGTGTTTATGCTTTTACATCCACGTTTTTGGAGGGAAACATGGTTTGCCGGAAGTCATTGGATCATGGCAAAAAGGCGCCAGAGACGGCGCATCCTACTCTGAGCACACTCGCGGTAGGCGACTGACTCTTGTCTGAGACTAGAAGAAAAAAACAAAAAACAATGCTCTCACGTCCTCATTTCGCATCAGTGAGAGTCGCACTTTTAATATGGATGCCATGGATGAGATGGGCGCACGGGCTCGGAGCAAGTCGCCGATAAGCTGGATCCTTGGTCTATGGATCTCCTGCCGTATCCTCCTGTAAACGGCATTTGGCATCCCGTTAGTTATCGACCTGTAAGCAGGGGAACGATGGTGGCACACCCCTGCTCATCTAGGACTCGTGCGCTGTAAGCAGGCGACCTGCAAGATTCGTGACCGTGAATATCGGCATTGATGGGAGCATTAACCGGTCGGGCAGGCTGCTCGCCTCGGCAAACAGGATAGGTGCTGATAAGGTGATGGATGGCTGCCTTGACGCTGTTGCCCCGACGGGTGCCAACTGCGAGACGAGTGCCACTCTCGCCTCATGTTCATGGGATGGGATGCGCTGGAGCGAAGACATCCTTGGCCCCCTCGGGATTGGCCCGTCGCAGCGTGTTCCAGTATCGAGGAGTGGGTGCTGGGGCCTTCTGAGGAGGACTCTCCCTTCTGCCAGGCTGTGGACCTGGATGGCTGCCCTGCTCTGGAGCCTGCTCTCCCCGTTCGTAATTCATGGATGGTGTGCTAGAGTGGATGCTCTCAAGCTTGGCTGGTGGTCCACTCCCCCAAAACAACAAATCTCCCTCCCGGCGCGCCCGCCAACAGCCTGCCAGCCTCTACCTCTAGCCTGCCAGCGCCCCCGAGCTTGCTTTAGCCCGCCCGCCGGTCGGCCCAACAGGCTTCGCCTCAGGTCTGCGTTTCGTCAATCAATCACTCAATCAGGTCAATCACTCAATCAATCAGGGAGCGAAACCCAGCACCGAGCGTCACCCTCTCACGTTGCAAGTGCCACTTGCTTCCCCTTCCCCTTCGCTTTCCCTTCCTGAGCCTGGGTTTGACTTTATCCCGTCCTCCTTGACGCGGCGTCCGTCAGTCAGACTGCAATCCACCTCGCTCCCTCCCTCCTTCCTCCAAACCCCCCCTCGACGCACCTTCCCCCCTCCCCGTCTCGACTTCCCTTTCGCACCTTCCTTTGTGCTTGCACCCCCATTTCCTCTCTCCCTTCGCTGCCTCGCTCTCTTCCCTCTTACACGCTCCCTCATCTCCCTCGTACACACACTCTCCCTCTCTGAAAAAAAGACTGCTCTGTTGGCTGTCGCCCAGAGATTCACGAGTCGAGGCTTTTGTTAGCGCTCGATCACTTCTTCTTTCCCTCTCTTCTGCCTCATCTCTTCGACTTGAGCCCTTGTCGCTGCTGTCGCTGGCTGACCCGAACTTCCCCCAATTCTGGCCTGTTTTGAGGGGCCACATCATCACCCCCTTTGCCTGGCGCGCCCGCGCCCGACTCCGATCGTCCGACCTGCAAGCAAGCCTGGTTACGTCAGCCCTGCCTGCGCCACCTCTTCACCAACCTCAGGCTCCACTGTGGTAATCCGCACCAACTTTCACACCCGTCTTGTCGACCTGTGGCCGTGCGCTCGCTGCCTGTCGCATTCCCTCAAAACCTCATTGCGAACCGCCTTCGCAACCCCTCCGCCCTCTTCCCCTTGACACCTCGTCAAGGTCTGCTCATGTTTCGATTCTGGGCATCCGAACCACGGGGAAGTGACAAGACGCTTCAGGCGCCACAGCCGATCGTGGATCTTGTAAAACCACTCCAACCGCATCTGCTCTCCGGCAACAACACGACGATAGCATCGCCCACCGTGCAGCCGCCCAAACGGAGGCGGCAGAGCTTTGACGGCTCAGATGCGTCGCCTGATCTAGCCGCGCCTGCCAAGCGCGCGAAGACTGATGCCGACCCTGTTCAAGATGTTCCCTCGGCATGCGACTCGACGGTTGAGCCGATCCCTGCGACCCCCGATCTGGAGAGTGCCCGGGATGAGATCCGCCACCAGTTCGGCCTTGAGATTCTACTAAAGCATGATGAGTTGAGGCTCATTAACCAGGAACTCGCAAAGTGCCAAGTCGCACTGGAACAGCTGCGGCGCTGCCATCTCATTCCGTATCCTGTGAATTGTCCGACCCCCGAAGAGATGCTCAAAGTCAGCGCCGGGAAGGGCCCTGCTATACAATCTCGCCCTGGAGAAGCGGTACCCAGATGGGCGCCTCCATTTGGTGTTGTCGACGGTCCATACGCCAGACACTATGCCAAGTGGCTTATTCCTGACCCTTCTTTCGACGGCATGCAACCTGAGTGGCAGTTCACACCGGAAGCTGCTCGTGCAAGAGCTTCGTTCACCGAGGGACGCACGACAAGGAATAGCTTCACCGAGTCCGGAAGCACGTTCAAGGGTCGCTCCGCTCGTGGGGTAGCTGGTCAGAAGCTGCAATCCTTGTCGAGTGGTTATCCGCAACCGAAGGACAAGGCTGGTCCATGTATCCTGAAGCGAGCAGATGGTAAGACAGTCAAGCTGGTTTGCTTGGATTGTAACCGTGAGAACTTCTCAAGCACGCAGGGCTTCATCAACCACTGTCGCATCGCTCACAAACGCGACTTTAAGAGCCATGAAGAAGCAGCTGTTCACAGTGGACATCCCATTGAAGTGGCGGAAGGAGGTGGAGTTGTAGGAGAAGAAAAGGCTCCGGCGCCCGCAGCACCGAGCTCGACCTCTGCTTCTGTGCACCCTCTCGCCCGACCCGATATGACTGAGCAGCAAGCCTACGTGGCACTTCGGTCAAGGATCACGGAATCCCTCAAGCTCTACCACCAAGGCAAGCTGCCTGGTGTAACAAGCATTCCTTCTCTGTCCAGCGAGGCTCGCGGTCGTAAAGATAAGAAGGCGGCTTCTCTGGAGGGAGCTCCAGATATGCCCCACCTCTCTCGTCTCCTGCAAAGTCGGAAGTTCGACGTCAACCTGCGTGAATTGGCCGCAGACGCAAAGACCAAGATGCCATTGGACGATTTCGCTTCTGGGGAAGAATCAGAGATGACTGAGACCCCGATTGAAGGCCATGTTGGAAAGGATTCAGTCGTGCGGACACCTGTCGTTATGCGTGTGCCTGCTAAAGCCACACAACATCCGACCATGGTGAAGACGTCAGCTCGCCCTGCGAGCAGCAAAGGTCGTGTCCCTCCGATTGCTTTCAAGACGCCGACGAACTTGGGCTCCGATCTCGGACCAAAGCACGAAGCAAACCCTCTGCTCTCAGACGAAGATTTGGATATGGAGGATGCTGATATGAGTCCTCACACCATGGTCAGCAACAACGCGCCCTCCCTGGTCAGTGACGACGGAGAGTACGACGATACAGACGACGGCTCATCCGTCTCTGGCGCCAGCGACAACCTGGAAACCGAGTCGGTCTCTGATGTGGCTGAGATCACACTGGACGATGACCAAGACCCTCGGTCGCTACGCCGGGGTTCAAGCGGCGTGTCGGGTGCTGTTAGGCTTGGCAAGGACGATCCTAAGCATGTCACCCTCATGACTCCTGTCAAGAACAACGCCGCCAGGGACCGACGTCGCAAAGTCTAGACTGACTTGAAAACTCTGGAAATGGGGTTCACATGGCGTTCCCAACCCGCAGGCACAGGCACACCCACCCACACACGGTTATCATTGCTAGGCATAACATGAATGCCTAAAAACTCATTGGATTCACCTCTCTTCTTGAACCACCACCTTTCAACCATATTCTTTTATTCGACACTTTATGATGACATCCTGGGGACTGAAAGCTGGAGCAAGGACGGCTGCCTGGTTTCAGTACGTCCAAAAACGGAAAATACGGGGGGACTGAGGCGCCATGCGGGTTTACAGAATTTGAGAGACGTCTTGTTATTGTTTTGATTTCGTTTAGAGCAGCATGATTTTTACACTTCGGCGCTAGGGGAGAAGGGGGATTTCTGAGATTGGGGTTCTGTGCTTTTTTTTTTTTTTTTCTTGCTTGGTTCTCGATTCCGTTCCGCAGCTGCTGCTTTGCTCGACGACATGGCTCCCCGAGAAGAAGGTGGACGTCTGCTGTATGATGATGGGGTTAAGTTAAGAGAGCCCTCGAGTCACCTTATTTGTATCATAGTATTTGAGGTGGCTTGTGGGTAGGCTGAATACGAAAGACAAGAGAAGCTCAATATTGAGCAACAGGAGCGTAACTAAGACTCGATATCATGTGAATGTTGTTGAGAACAGTGGTGATGAAGGACACGGCCATGCTCGGGCCGTTGAAGGAGCTGAGAGGGTGGATGATCATCAGTGGCGTTACTCTAGGGGGTAAAGCTTGGTCTTAGCTACAGTAGCTGCTGCACATGAGGTGCGTTCCTGGACAATTGACTTTGGGGTGGGTTTTAGAGTTCAAGTATCGGATCTCAGTCTCCGTGAAGGTGCATGGATACAGGCAGGAGATGGCTTCAAATCCAATGTTTATTAATGAATTAGCTTGTAATATATTTACTCTAAAAATCCCAAGATGTACGCGCTTTTTACCCAAGCTTTGAACCGGCTGAAACTCCACCAATTGACGCGACCGAGCGAGCTGAGCTACCTTAGTTCATCCCTTAGAGCATAGCAGCAACGACACCAGCAACGGCGAGAAGGACGCCACCAGTGTTGCGGGCGAGGTCGGCAGCGTTGTTGGTGTTGTCGGGGCTGGCGGAGGACTCGGTGGAGGAAGCAGTCTCCTCAGAGGCGTCGGCACCGGTGGCAGTGGCATCGGCGGTGCCGGTGCTCTCGGTCTCGGCGGTGGCTGTCTTTGTGGTCTTGGTTCGGGTGCCGTAGAGGGAGGCCTGCTGGCAGTAGATCTTGACCTGGCTCTGGGCGCTCGAGGCCCGGCTGTCGTCGGGGCAGTTGTTGAAGCAGCTGTGTATCGTCATGTTAGTCTTGCTGGTGATGTGGATGAAAGGTTCAGGGGTATTTCTTACGTAGCGATGGCCTCGTAGGCGGCGCAGAGGCAGTCCCAGTCGTCACCCTTGCAGTCCTCGGCCTAGAAAAGATGCTGTTAGCAGGATGTACTTGTGTATGTGTAACTCGCTAGGGGGGTCCTGTCGTACCTTGGCGTTCTCGGTCTCGAGGCATCGCTTCACAATGTACTCGGCCTCGCACTCGGAAGAAGCAGAAGGAGCGGCAGCAGTCTCGGCAGCAGTCTCTGAAGACTGAGCGGAGACGCCGGCGGCGGCGAGGAGGGCGAGGGACCAGACGAACTTCATGTTGACGGTTGTTGTGGTTGGTTGGTGATTAAGGGATTAGAGTCGTGGGAGTGAAGATGTACGTGAGAAGATTGGAGAAGAATGGAATGAAGTTGAAGAGAGATGAATCTGGGGAGAAAATAAAGGGAGACGGGGGTGGGAGGTCAAGTTGTAATTATACCAGGACGGAGCGAGGGCACGGGGACGGCATGGGGATGGAGATGGGATGGGGGATATTAGCAACAGGGACTTGTTTTAGCATCTTGACTCTAGTTGGGCCAGTTATGCAGCAGCGGGCGAGTTTGCCGTGCCACCCCCGGGAACGACCCATGAGATGGGTGGACGGATTGCAGGGGGGGTGGGTGGTCAAGTCAGGGACCAGCTAGCCAGTGGAAAGGAAAAGTCTGGATTGTTGAACTTCTGTGTGTGTGAATCTGGCGGGCTGAGATCAAAGGGGGCGGCGCCAGATGCAAGCAGCCGTGTATTGGTGGTTTGAGGCTTGTTTATTATTGTTTTTTTTCTTGTGTTTTCTTTTATTTGCCTTCATTCTTTGATCGTGATTAAACTGTCTTTACAACATGAACATGTGTTTGGAGTAAAAAAAAATCTGGTGAGTTTACTCAAAGTGGACAATGTCTCCATCCACCATCACAAAGCATGTTCGTATAAAAAACAACAAAAAAAAAGTTGCACTATTATCGAGGACCTGTATATGTATGGATGCAACCAGGATATGGCGCTACGTCGCAGTAACAGTGCATTGCATTAGCCTGCGTTTTTTGGTCCGGGAGGCGCGACAACTCAGGTGGGTATCCATTCTTTTTTCTCCTCCTCCCCCCGGCTCATCGCTGTCCCCTGATAATACTGTACCGTGAGAGAAGAGAAGATCCATGAATCTTTTTCCTTGAGAGAAGCGGGCCGAAGACTGGCCACTGGCCCCATTCAAAAGCCTGGTGATGTGATGAGGATGAGACCCTGCGTGGTCCGACGAACGTTGCAATCACGGGGAAGAGGCTAAATCAGCTAATCTCCTCATCTCTCCTCTCTCGTGGTGGTCCAAGTGTTCGAGTCGACCTGACCAGTCTCTGGGAGATGATGATGATGATGTGAGAGTCCCCCAGGACGTGGCTGAAGCTGAAAGAGCATCATCACACAGCAGGAAGATTACCATGGCGCTGCCTTGTATCACACTGAGCTGCCGTGTCTAGCCAGCCATGAATATCCCATTTCCTTGTCCCGTGCGGGAAAAGAAGACATGGGGGCTTTTTTCCCTTTCGGTGGAACATTGTTGACTGATCGACGCGGGCGGTTTCTCTCTTTGCTAGCAGACGCGGGCCAAAAGCCAATTCTTTCCTGTTGTCTGTGTTACAGTACAAATCCTGCATCACCATCTTTGGTTGCCTCGGAGGCCAACTTCGTATTGACAGATCCTGCGGCTCATGGACCCGTCAATCGAATGTGGAGGGTGGCCAAGCCAAGCCGAAAGCGTGACAGCCAAACCCAGGATCATGGGCACCCATTCATCGTATCCAAATAAGGGCCTGATCGGCAAGAGGCTATTCTAGGCTAATAAAAATCCTAAGTATGATATAGGGATAATAATAAAATTAATTTCCTCCCTCTAGATTAAATTAGGGCCTAAAAATATATTAAAATAGCGCGAATTTTAATTAACCTATAAGATCTTAAATTATATAATTATTATAATATATCTTTTAGCGTTTTCTTTAATCTTACTTAGCCTTTTAGTAACTTTTTTATATAAAGGTAAGTCTTAGTAATTTTTTTATTATATTAAAAAATTAATAAAATTAAGGGTTTAAATAAATTAAAATAAATATATAAAGGATTTTATATCTTTTTTATATTAAAAGTAAGGGCTATAAGGCTATAAAAAAGCCTTATTAATAAATATTAAGATAATAAAATATCTCTATTATTATTTCTTATAAATAACCTTATTATTATAATTATAATATTTATAATATTAATAATAATAAAAAAAGAGCTAAAAAATAAATAAATTAATAAGTAATAATTACTTAGGTCTTAAATTAGCTAATAGCTTATATATAAAGAAAGGTATTTTAATATTATTAGCCTAATAATATATTTATTAAAAAAATTAATAATTTAATTTTAAGACTTTTTTTTAAATAAAATAATATATTTTTAATAAGTTTTATAAATAACTTAAACTTAATATTAAGCTATTAGTATTATAATATTAAATAATAAAATAAAAGGTTATAATTTTTTTATATATTATAGCCCTAGGGAAAGATTAATATAATATTATATTTATTTTTTTTAATTTTATAATACCTAAAATAGGGATTAAAATATCTTAATTAAACCTTAATAATCTTAATAATAAAGGCTTTATACCTAAAGCCTAAGTCCTTAATATACTTATAATAATAAGGTTTATTTATATTATTATTAATAGCTTTAATAATAAGCTTATTTATAATAAATAAGCTACCTCTTAATTAGCTAAAGAGATTAAAATCTTAATCTCTTTACTTAGAAGCTCTTTTTATTATTAACCTTTTAATTATCCTTATAATTCTTAATTAATTAAAGAGGTTAAAATCTTAAAGAATTATACTTTTATTATCCTTATAAGAGGACCTTTAATTATAACTAATAATAACTATAATAACTAATTAATTTATAATTAACTAATTAATTAATAATAATAAGGCTAAATTATAATAAATATTTCTTATAAAAACCTTTAATAAGCAGATTAAAGTAATAAGGCTAATACCTATTAATATAGCTTTTTATATAATAAAGAAAA
>NKCI01000180.1:0-81112 GCA_003946985.1 Fusarium duplospermum | reverse complement strand
TTAATCTAATTAAATAGGCTAATAATTATTTAATAAGATAAAAAAAGGCTAAGTAAAAAAAATAGCTTATAACTAAAAATCGCAAGTTTAATTAATACTTAATTATTATATTATATACTTAATATAATACTTCTAAGAGCTTTATTTAATATTACTTCTTAGAGCTTATAATTAAGTGCTTTTATTATTTTTTTAAAGCTTATAAACCTTTTTAATAGAGTTATTATAATTTTAAGTATATTTAAAACTATAAGGCTTATATTTAAAACTATAAGTAAAGTTATAATTAGTTAAGAAAAAAGGGTTTTTAATAAAAAGACTTTTAAATATATAATTAAAAGTAATTTAAGTTATAATAATAATTAATAAATACCTATTATTATATATATATTTTTTTTTACTTTTAACTTTTTACTAACTTATATTTTTAACTATAAACTAATTATAAAAATATATAAACTATCTCTAAATAGCTATTTATAGCAATGCTAAATAAGTAGTAAGTATACTTTTATCTTAATATATAAAGCGATATAGATCTAACTTTATCTAGCCTAATAGACTATGCCGGAAACCAGGCGGAAATGGGCCTCGTGGAAGTATTGCCTGACGCCCAGGCTCCTGCCTATAAGACAAACCGCCCATGACACCATTGAAAAGGATTTGGGACTCAACGGGTGAGCTTTCAAACCGGTGTCTCTTGGTTTCTTGAACCCTAATCTTTGCGCCTCTTTCAACCCAAGAGAATGGAGACCCCAGACCAAGTTCACAGCCTAGTTTGGCTGATGCAACTAAGCTGGTTGTCGCGTGATATAGAATTTTATCCTGAATCTCCGGAGGCAGACGACTGAGTTTGCTTGGCTGTGGCTCCAGCATTGTGGTGTTGGTTGCCCACAGAATCATGTTGATAGCAGTATCAGACGCAAGATTGTCGCCGAAGAGGACCTCGGGCCTCGTCCACACTACCTGGCTCTCGTGGGCCTTGCAAAGTGTGACTTGTCGAAGAGTAAGTATGGCATACGTGACCACGCTGGTGGTAGATTCTTTGAGTTGTGAACGACTTTCCGCATGACGCTGTACCATCTCAAGGCCCTCCTGGGTGTCTTGTGCCAGAGCAAACCATGAAGACCCGGCTTTGACGAGTGTTGCCTCAGGCGTCTCCCAGTTTGGCAAGTCAACTAGTCGAACATAAGGGCCACCTTCAGTAATGTGTTCAAATCCAATACGCTCTCGTATTGTGAAATCCATTGTTGCAATCCAGAGGGTGGCATATGATAGCTTCATAAACGTCGTGGTATTCATTTGTCGTCGAAGCACATGGCGCCATGTGTGGGCGAAGTCACGGAGAACCCTGCCAAGAAACGACCTTTGCCGTGGAAGAATATCCAACTCAGGCTCCCAGTAAGGCCCTGGAAGAGTCTCTTCTTCAGGGAGTGTTTGCGTAAGCGAGTCTAGCTGTGTAAAATCGTCCAGTACAAGCGGTCGTTGACGAGCAATTCTGAGAGGTACGGAGAAGAGTTGATCTTTCTTGTTTAGAAAAAGGGTGTCTTTATCGAGGTCGAATGTCCAGACGCTGTTGAACGAATCCCCCCGGCGGTCGCCAAAAGGGTTGACGAAATCGTACACGTCTTCCCAAACAAAATCCGTGCCTTGTTCCAAAGCTGCGGAGAGTCTTTCTTCTCTAGAGTTAGCGGGTTATAAAGGCCAAATTGAGGAAGCCATAAGAAGGACATACCGAGGCATGTCTCCTGGCCCGCGAGGATGCGAGAGAACAATTCCAGTAGAGCAGCATCGTCTGGCGGCTTTTTGGAGTAGCTCCTACGGAGAGACCGCCCTAACGCATGCTGTCAGTATACTTCCTGCTCTAGAGCACTGTCCCTCAAATTTACCTTTCGCTATGAAAAGCAAGACTGAAAGAACTGACATAACGATGTGTTGGTTGACGCCGAGGGCTGATGATGAGTATTTGTCCGCTCGGTGGTTGGCGGTCTTCATGATGGGTCTGTCACGTGATTGTAGACCGCTCACATCCCTACCCTAGAGGCACCATCGAAGCGTGTTGGGCGCCTAACAACTCAGATGAAACAAGAGGCAGGCTCTTTCCTACTAAGGTTGATAAGAACACTCTTTTGAAAGATCACGAGAATGAACTCCCTCTTTATGTATTCTATAGTGCAGCAATAAGATCCTGGTTGCCTCGCCGTTTTAAAAAGCATCTTCACGTAATTCTTGGCGTGGTGGTTTACCGCACGACGTCTGGCAAGCGTTAAGATGCTCTTAATTTTTTGAGCACCCTTCCTGTACTGTTGGATATAGCCATAGACTGAAAAAGACAGTCGTCTCTGGTCCGAGATTCTGAGAGGTTTGTATTCGATGGGCGAATATACTATGTATCTGAAATAGGTTATAAATAACATATAGCTGCGCTAGACTATTTTTGAACGCATTACCAGGTAGGAAACTACTGATATGATTGCTTTACAAAAGGGAGGGGGTGTGCTTTGAGATAGTTCGCCCATTCCATGATAGTTTGCACGTCCTGTCGTAGATGGAAGGTGTTAGTCAATGGAGTCAACATTGTGTCTCCCCATTGATGAAACTGTATTTCCATGCCAACCTGAACCATGGCACAGACCTGTCCACTCTCGTTGTGCGAGTTCTCGCAGTGCCTGGTGCACTGTTCAAAAGCCGAGTCCCATGACTCGCCTGCTTTCTTAACCTCAACCATCATGAAATCGTACGTATACAACGATCCACCTGCTCTGCACTCAACCTTGAAGACAACATGATCTGGAACACTAGTGCCCCTATCATCTTCTTGTACAACATCGTACCCTTCTTCCTCCTTGAAGAGACACTTGAGGATCGCGGTCGTTGCTCTTCGATACGTCGCCTCGCTTGAGGCTGGATTTCTCTCAACCGTTTGCATGTGGGCAGCAACGCTCCTCCTGTCGAGATACGTTCGAGCTGGTGGGGGGTTTGGGTCCTGGAAAATGATCCTACCAGTACGTGTGTTCATCCTGCAAAATACGTTACGCGATGGCTTTGGAATAGAATGAGATAAGTGACTAACCAGTGCTGGCATGTGACATCGTGATTCCAACTGTCCTGTATTGTGTGAGAATCCCCAATAGTGACACCAAAAAGAGTCTTTACCTGGAGATCATCCTCCCAGCCCGTGGGAATGGAGTACTGGCTCTCCCCAGTAGCAATTTCAACGTAATAGATTTGTCCTGCATGATTTGAATACTGAGACCACTGGTCTCCGACAAGGTTACCGAGATACGACATGACGATAGTACAAATAAAGGATTTGCAAATACAGGAATCAGAGAAGAATGTGTGGTAGTGCCTAGGTATTGTGGAAGTCTGTTGGAGCAAGGCTTTGATCTGATGTTGAGATATAGAGCCCGTTCTAATTGTCTATGAAAGAGGATTATATACCTTTCTGTCTCTCCATTTTTCGCGATTCCGCGCAAGCGCCCGTCACCTTCATACACATGGCAGCTTAATGTTAGTTGGGGCTTGGTGCTGGCGTTGAAACAGGATCAACTCCACTAAGCGCCTTTCAGGAAACCAACTATACCTCTTGTGAAAGCGGTTGGAACCAACAAGGACAGGTCGGCGCGTAGATCTTGGGTCGGCTGGCTTGAGAGCAGGCAACCAAAGTGAACTTGAGTTATTTACTAAAAATAGCAGCACAGGGCGCTTATTCTCAGGCCATAGAATTTATCACCTGTTCCTTGGTTACGGGGACAGGATATTTCACTCCAGTCTGGCAGAGTCTTGACCGAGGAGAGATGATCTCCGTAGCCGCCCAAGATTTGACTGCCTGTGGACTTCCGTCTCGCTCTACACTGAGTTGTAAACATCTGAGAGAAGCATAGAACTAGACTGCCTCCAAACCCAGTCCAATCTGGAATCATTGGGCTATAGCTTACGGGTCACTTGCAGGCGGACTCGTTGCTGGCTCCTCCAATGGCTGATGGACATGAAAATTGCCAGGGTCTTTTATCAAAAAATAGCTATGATGTTGCCTGAGCGGCTAACCGTTGGCTTAGAGAATAGCTTTATCGTTGACATGTGGATCCGTGACCTTCTCCTCTCGTTGCCGATTTTCCTACATGTACCAGGCTCCTAACAATGGTGGCTGATGGTTTAAGTATGGGTATTTAAGAATGATTCTTCGGCACAGGGGAAAACATTGACGGCTGGTGAACGTCAGATCATAGATGCCAAGGGCGAGGAAGCAGGGTCAATTTTGTATGATGCTCAAGAGAGAGAAGACCCATACCAGCTATTCTGTGTGATTATAGGGAGGATTCATGTGCTTATCGGTGACGGGCATGGGCAGACTCGTTATCATATTGTGGTGACAGAGAAGACTCAGGAGGCGAATGGAACCTACGAAAGAATCGGAATGGGTTGGGTTCGAAAGCATTACGTGCTGTCACAGGTCAAACCAACAGGTAGACTCATATGAAAAGTAGCCTGCAGCTGCCATTTCTAGGTAGCACATGGATACTGTGTAGCCCGCTCTTTGGTCTGCTATAATGGTTCACAGGTTCTAGAAGGGAGCATGGCTTAAAGACTTTATCGAGATATCAGGCCGACTTGCTTGCTTGAGCCTAAATGCGGACGTAGTGCTAAAAAGTGGAATCTTGATTTCTATAAATTAGGTACTTTGATTCTAAAACCCGACGCCTGATGAGATAACATTAAAGCATATCTATCTATAAAATAAATAAAAACAATAACCAAAGTGCGTCTTCGAGAAAGTCTATATACGGAATACCTTTTCCTGCTCTCACATGTACTGTACTTGAGCATTTGAGATAGCCCGCTGTAATCCAACTCGGAAAACCCAACTGGGTTCCCCATTGAATTTCATCATCAACCGGAGGTTATCGCACTTTCGATAGCCTTTATCTGGGTCACCAACTGGCACCCACTGGCTGAAATCGGTGTCAAAGGCGCATTTAATGGTGCAGAGTTCTTGGACTGTTGAATCAAACCGCTTAGGGGGAGACTCGGCCGGGCTGAAATAGATCATGACATCGCACGTCTTTGGCAGCGGTGCCTGGTAGTATCGCCAAAACGGGACTGCCACTGGTGATTTCTCATCCACTTCTTCCCCCTGAAAGTGTGTTAGGTCTTGCAGTCGTTCAGTAGAGTTATGGACAACATACCTTCCTCAAGTACCATTTCATTCGTCTCACCACTAGGCTCCCCGCTGGGCTGGGGAAAGCCTTGTCTTGGGTTTTGTCGTAATCAGCAAGCCTACCAATTTCAGTGTCGAGAGTAATGCCGTAGTTGTATCTCGACTTGCGCGCAATGATTTTGGGTATCATAGGAAGCGCTTTCTGCTGGTTTGGACTGAGGGTCGTCTGGGACGATAGTTCGTCGTGTAGGAGACGGATGACGGCACCTCGGGCAACAGCGGACCACCTAGTGTATTCAAGTTAGCAGTGATCTATTGTCATACACCCTAGACAAGGCTGGACGGATACGCGGTGGTTGTGAAGAGTGAGAAAAGACACTTGCCCATTACGTGGCCTGAGGACAATTCCATTAAATTGGTCGTTTAATACGCCATAGATGTAGCGAGAGCTGCCTAGCCCTCCAACAAGCAAAATATTCTGCGTGATGAGAGTCAGTATTCCCTTCAATGCTTGAGCGGCCTTGGGGTGATACCTTTGGGGGCATCTTGGTCTCCTCCTGGATTTGCTTGCACTGATTGCTGACAAGCGTGCGGATACCAGTTAATGACTTGTTAAAAAAGGCAGAGACGTCTGTTCTATACCGCCCAAGTTAGTTCTGGGTGGTATTTGCCTGAGAATAGTGTTTACCTTTTGAGTGAAAAGTGGTCTCTGCTTCGCAATCTGTCCATGGTTTTGAAAGCCTTTATCGGCAATCTCAACGAGAACTCTGAAGGAGTGTTCCCGTTGGTAAAGGTCCGCTTCACCCCCCTTTCCCAGTCTTCCACTACAAGGGTGTTGAATTCCGAGGCGTCAAGCGATTTGATCTTGAGTCTGTCTCTTGCCCAAAGATGGGCCTCGAAGGCCTCATCGATCCGGACTGCACCAAACAGCCCCCCTAGTGTCGTGGGATTAGAACCGTAATAGACAAAAGCAGCAGAAGGAATCGTCATACCGTCGCCTTTTACACATTCTTTCAACCGAAAGGGTTTATCCAAGACTACCTTGTAGCTGATAACGTCCTGTGCGTGGTTAGAAGAGAGAAGTATAAGACGAAATCGCCATTGGTGATTCCATACCACAGTGCCGCCTCCGGCGTCGCAGACAACAAAACACTCACCTGGCTGATGAGACTGTTAGACCATGAAGAATACTTTCATCGTAGAGAATTCACATCACCTTTATCTTGGGCAAAAGCTCTCGCTCTTGCATAATGGACAAGCTCGCAGCTTCGGGCTCTTGGACGAGGTCCAAAGTGGGCGCACCCATGGGCCTCTCGGCAGTGATTCCTGCCAGCTTGGCAGCCTCTCTCATGGCGTTTTGTGCATAGTGTGGCCAGATCGCAGGAATAGTGATGGCGACGCGAAGTGGGAAATCGTCAATAGCTATCATGCTTTTCAACGTGTCGTACGTGTGATCCCATAGTTCCTTGAGGTACCAACCGACGATCTCTGTTGCCGTGGGTGGAGGATGATGTTTGGACAATTGATTGCGAGCCTCTTGGAGTTGCTTTGATTGGGCAATCTCTTCCCTAGCCATGTCTTCGTCGTTCAGCAGTAGTAGCTTGAACCACTTGACTGGCTCCAAGTCCCGTGTGACCTGATATCCCCATTTTCCCGAGCCAATGTCATATGTAGTCGGCACTTGTACCTCGTGTGAGTCGCTAGGGTTCGCTGCAGGCCATTCGGAGATTTGTTGAATATTGTCGGGTTGTTCTGAAAAGACCCATGAGACGCCAGAGAAGCTGAGTAAGACAGTTTAGTTAGTTCAACAGTAAAGAAAGAAGGGATTGGGCTTACGTTGTGCCAAAGTCGATACCGATGGCAATAAACTTCTCTCGAGAGTTACCTGCATCAAGAGAAGGTTGTGATGTCGAGGGGCTGACGAATGATGTATACATGCTGCTCAAAGGCTGAGCGGGAAGGAAGTGTAGGTTTCTGTCGAATGAAAAGAAAAAGAAAAAGACCCAGAAGAGAATGCCTGGTGTTGAGGAGAATCAAGAGCCTGACCCAGGAGATTGCATGTGGCTAGCTGGGCTTGGTGCTCTGAAGTACTATGTACCATGTTACTCCTGGGGGCGGCGGCCGCCGGCAAGGCGTCCAAGCTGACCTACTGCAGTGTGTCATCTGGGGCTTTTGACCCGTCCACACCGGTTGGTAGCCTGCAGATGTGACCCCTTGGCAGAGGCAGGCTCTCGAGTGGGCGTTCCTCCAAGGCTGCAGCCAACTCTTGTGTCCTTGAACAAGTCGGTCTTTCTCTGACATTCAGAACCAAACTTTCTGATCCCAACTCTAGCACCAACTACAAAC
Organism: Fusarium duplospermum; assembly: GCA_003946985.1. NCBI lineage: Eukaryota > Fungi > Ascomycota > Sordariomycetes > Hypocreales > Nectriaceae > Fusarium > Fusarium duplospermum. The sequence continues at coordinate 73,605 of NKCI01000180.1, read as the reverse complement.
GACATGGCGAAGCTGGATTTCTCGAACGAGGGCATCATTCTGGTTCTGGGAGTGACTGGAGCTGGAAAGAGCTACTTCTTGAACAAACTCGGGGCTCACGGTGTAAAAGAAGGCCACGGTCTCGAATCAGGTACGTCTACACCAAAATGGAGAGGGCCTTCACAGGGAACTTGCAAAACTGACCAAGTCTTCAGAGACGGCGGAATGCCAGGCTGTTCAGATCTTGCTCGACGACGAAGAGAAACGAAGCATCACCGTCGTGGATACTCCGGGTTTCGATGATACAAATAGACCCCAGGGCGAGATTCTGGCCGACATCGCCGAGTTCCTGGGCACACAGCATGCGCTAGGCGTGCCCCTGCGAGGAGTCCTCTACCTCCACAAGATCACGGACAACAAGATGACGGGGTCGTCGTTGACCTACCTGAATCTGCTCCGGTCCCTTGTAGGAGAGGATGCGCTTGAGAACGTTGTTCTCGTCACAAGCATGTGGAACAAGCTTCGGGACGAGGACCGCAGTGAAGCTCTCCGGCGCGAACAAGAGCTGATCGACAAATACTGGGGCCCAATGCAGGAAAAGGGCTCATACGTTGCCCAATTTGATGGAACCACTGACTCTGCCTTCAGTCTGGTTTATCAGCTTGCAGGAAATGAGAACGTTGTGCTGGATGTCCAGAGACAGATCATGGACCAGAACAAATCCATTTTGGGCACTTCGGCAGGCGAGGACCTAGCACAGAAGTTGGAAAAGGACATCAAGGACTACCGAGCCAAGGTGGCACAGCTGGAAGCGGAGCTACAGGAGGAGCTGAAGGAACAGCCGCGGAACAGGGAGCAAATACGAATGCTGCAGGAGGACAAGGCTCAGATGGAAGAGCTGCTGCAGTTGGCGGAAAAGTCGATGGAGCGAATGAAGGTTCGCCCGTCATCCTCCATCAAGCAGCGCCTTAAGCAGGCCCTGAAGGAGAGGGGCAGGGATGCTGCCTTTGTCTTAGCCACAGCGCTGCACTTGACCCTAACAGTGGTTCAGTTGAGTCTTGGGGGGTGATGACCGGACGGAAACTGCATGTGTGGGTGGAGAAGGACGGGAAGATGTCTTGATGAGAATGCATTCCGGCGTGCCTTGGCCTCCTTTTGGGTCATTGCGTCTGTACAGATGAGGTCTGTCGCATTTCAGCTCTAAGTAAGTTGTCGGGGATGGTTCAGCCGCTTCCCCCCTCCAGTTCTTTTGGCCCAATAACAAACTACCTTCAACCCTCATATATGCACTTTACAAGCCAAAGCGCGTAACCCCCAATCATGAAGTGGGGTTTACCAAGATATAGTGTGCAGCGCGTGACCTGCGACACTCAGCCTACTTCATCGCTTAAACTGGTGACTTGGCATTCGAGAGCCTGATTCAAGTGAGCAGCAAATATCCTCAACACGGAGCAAAGGAGGCCCGGCGAAGTGACAAATTATAATGAGCAGAGAGCTTGAATTAGAACTTGAACCAATTGGGAGATGCAATTTGAAGGAGCACTCTTGAGGTTCTTGAGGTTCAATAGGTTCATGGAGGTAGGGTCGATAAGCTGCATCAAACCAGGCTCTGGGTGGCAAAGACCGGAGGCTTGGCCCCGGGCTGCGTCTTTTCAAACACCCTGGAATTTTAATTTGTTAATTGCTGCATGTCTCTGCTGACTGAAGCCACCTTTAGTTACCCCCCTCTGGCCCCTCCAAGCGTGCGAGAAGAGACGAGGCATTCTTTGGTTGCGTACTTGAGTCGCCCTACCCATTGTTCTTCTAATCACATAGCCCAAGCCTTGACCCATCCTACCAACCGGCCCTACTACCCTTGACGCCCAAGAAACCCCGATAATTCATCTTAAGAAGGCTACACATGATCCTTCATGACACCAACCCACTTTCTTCACCCCAAAAAATACTTGCAACACATGAGTGGCCGGGAAGGTACAAGAAACGATCATTATTACCCTCCTGTAGCATTCAAAAACCGGTCATTGCCTGGAGGAGGACCTATCCGGGACAGTTTTTGGCTACGCCGAAGTGCATCTACAGGTCGCCAATCAAGGCCTTCGAGCAGCAGGGGGCCCAGAGCAAGCTTGGATATGTCCGCCGCTGCCGATTCCGTATTTGACCTGTATCCGCAGCCGCGGGAGCCAGAAACAAAGTCTAGGAGAAAGCGACTGAAAGAGTTTGTTACCACAAAACATCCCAAGTCGTCCGGCAAGGAAACACAAAACGGCAAGCAGGAAATGACCACCGTCCTCTATCACGGGGGCAGACAGAGAAAGCCAGTGGCCCAGCTCTTGCCGCCGCCGCCTGTCGCCAAGCAGCCCGAGCCAGAAGTTGTCGAACAAGCATGTGGTCCTCACGCTGGTTCGACCGATCCCAAGCAGGAGAATCACCAAGAGGAAGAACATGAGCATGAGTCGAAAGGAGGAAATTCACCAGTACCGAATGATAGCAATCAAACGGTCACTGTCCGCCAGGTTGACCAGGACGCCGTGAAAGAGACCATGCTTGAACAGGACGAACTCATCGAGCGCTTGAGAAAGGACCTCCACCATGTGGAAAACCAATTGTTAACAGCCCAGAAAGAACACGACAAGGAAGTTGCAGAACTGAAGAAGACTCTCGCAACTCTGCGCAACAAGGTCACGGAAAATGCAACACGCTCCATCGAGATGCCCCTCCAGCTCCCCCTCCACTGTCCAGAAGGTGAGATCATGAGAGCCTGGCAGAACCTGACCTACGACGTGGGAAATCTGGTCTCGAACCACTTTAGGGAGAGCAAGGGGAGTAAGGCGGTGACCTGGGCTGAGAGAAAGACGGAGTATCTCATAAATCTGACGCCGCACTACAAGGATGTGATGAAGGAGAAGAAGACCGCCACCGCCTTCATCGAGGCTGCCATCTGGAATGCCCTCTGCTTGGGCGTCTTTGGGCCTTCACGACACAACGCGCCCTTTTGCTGGGCAGGAAAGTACAAAGGAAGCCTCAAGACGATGAGTAAGAGTACTTTTTGCTACTTGTTGAGTTGATTACTGATAGGAATAGGTAATTTCCTACTCGCGGACATTGACAAGCTGAAGCCGGATAGACTCAGGCACAAGGCTATGTTCCACCAGTGGAAAGCCTTGACAGCCAACCTCGTCGTAACCATCGTGCCCCAGGAGCGCCACGACGATGAGAAATCCGAGATAGCCGAGGACCTGGAAACCATTCTCGAAGGCCTATCCTCGCCAAGGACCTCCCAGGACCGCCTCGGCGAGCTAAGGGCAATCGTCGACAAGGCGGTCGACCTGACCACGAAGCTCTGCGGACAGAAGAGGTGGTACTCTATCAATTGGTTTCCTGAAAGATGTCACGGGGTGGATTTGAATGAAGAGACGATGGATCTCATGGCTGAGAGCCCGAGGTCGAAGCGGGTGAGGTTCATGGTGCGGCCGGGTCTTTGCGGTTCGCAGGGGGAGGATTACGACAACATGTGTGTTTTGGACCGTTGTCGCGTATGGGCTTTTTGATATGAGAATTATCCTAGGTTACTTCTACTTACAGAATGTTGAATAATCAGCTGTGGAAAGTTCTTAACTCCAGTCTCCGCTGAGTTCTGCCTTTCTACAACTGATGGGGGAATCCGAACAAGTCTCTATTCGAAGAATTCTGGAATGCAGACCTTGATGGCCGAATATGAAAGATAGAGACGAGTGAACGTAAGTTATCTATCGCTAAGGAGGCAGCTCTTGGCTAACCCTTAATTCGTGAGTGCTGCGGCCGTTACTGCGTCATTCTACGTAACTCCTCCCGACTCCAATGTCACAAACTCATGCAAATAGACAGCTACCGCTGGGTCCAAAACCAGCCATGCAGTGAACCATCGACAGGTGGCCATCCCAGCTACCCTCACTACTCGCCCTCCCAGCTACTTGGTCGAGTAGTGTCTTATGTGATGTCTTGAGCCAAACTGCTTGCTCCATCCAGTTTATGAGTGGTGAATCCGGCTGGTATTCTTCCATCAGCCTCTGCAGCTCGGCTTGTTGCACATGCAAGGAATCTGTTATCGCCCACTGGGGATGTGTTAGTGATAGGCTTAGTACAGCTAGATGATATGAAGACTCACCACGGCTGCGAGGCAAGGGGGGATATAGGTAGCACCAAGTGGCCGGTGCTGAGAGGCGTGTTGCGCCAATATGATGAACTCATTGGTCAACGAGATTGCTTCTTGAAACAACACTTCATCATTTGGATAGAGTGTCCGTAGAAGGCTGTTCAACGGAATTGCCAGAGTGAGAAGCAGAGCATGTACAACTCGGAACTTGTGAGACAACTTGGCTCGGTTCCCTCTGGCAGAGTCGTTTCGGTCGAGGTTGGCAAGGTATTGGCGGATACCAGGTAAGTCTTGTTGCATCTCTTGGTACGCCGACTTGATCTCGTCGATGTAGAGCATGGGACTGTGGAAGAAGACAGGCATTCGGATGAGCTTTTGTGCTTCCACACTTGGGATGCGCAGTCCGTGGGCCTTTTGGAAGGATGCTTGTGGTATGCAGTAGTCGACGAGTAGAAACCAGGATTCCATCGTGATTGCTGGGTTGACCATTGCCTCGAGGATCTATCAAGTGAATCGTATGTCAGCATCAAACCTGGGATTTGAGGCCCAGACAACCTACCAACGGTACAAACAGGGTTTCGAGGAGCTGCAACTCAAACGTATCTTTCCAGTTTTGCACAATAGCAGAACTTGCCAGGTGAGCTAGAATCTCCCCATGGCTTCTAACGTAGTCATCGGAACGCCCTATCCAGCCCTACACAAAGTCAGACCAGTCCATCGGCAGATGAGGTTGTCCCTACCTGGCAGATCATGATGATGTAGATAGCAGACAGTGTTTCGGGCGCCAGTCTCTTGTCTGGACAGTTGAGACATATCCTCAATGCTTTCAAAGCGTCGATGTAGTTGGCCAAAGCGTCCTGTGGAAGATGTCGTGTGTAGTGGTACGGAAATGCGCTGACCAACGCCTTGACCGAGGCATCAAGGGCCTCACTCCGACCAAGCCGCCTGGGAATGTGCTCGAGAAAGTCGCCGTAACTGCTGAGGCTGTACCTAATATCCGACACCTCGAGAGCCGCGATGAACCGTCCTGCGATACTGGTGATGATGTTTTCGGGAACTGGTGGAATCGAGACTTTGATGGATCTCCTCGGTTTCTTGGGGATCTCTTCAACGGCGGCTGGTTGGAAAGCCACTGGTTGAAATGATACTGGCTTGAACTTCCACTTTTGTTCGCCAGCGCCGATACAGGCAATCTTGAGTCTGGCGCATCTAGCGCAAACTGGCTTGACCTGATCACACTGGAGTTCTGGTGTGAGTGTGGGGATTCAACAAGTGGAAACCACGGGTACCTTTTTCTTCTGTCGGACACAGGCTTTGCAGCCTTTGCTAGACGGTACGCCTGCCATATTGCTGTTGTATGGGAATATCGACCAAGTCAGGAACAGAAAGATAAGATGCAAACAAGGCGAGCTCTTCCCGGGAGGGACCTGTTTAGGTTTTGTATCTCCGAGCTGAGCCCAGAGGCAACACAAGTGCGAACCTGGTGTAATACAGCGACCGATCATTCAGGCAATGCTTGTCAACGAATGATTGGCCTGGATGAAGATCAAGACGTCGGCCGCTCCACTATTAAGGAGGGAGCGCGAAATCCCACTCTTTTGGGAATAGTCTTGTTGGTCCTGGGAGTAGATCAGACATGTATGATTGGAGGACGCTGGTACCCTTCAGGGTTGAGGGATACAACGAAACAAGGATCTTAAGGCTAATGCCCCGAGCTCTTGGTAAATTTGCCCATGTTTGTGGAGTGGAGCATCATCTGCAATGCTTCGGATTGGCCTTGAAGTAGTTAAGCGTCTTATCCCAGTTGATGTGCGTTTTTAACCCAAGTGGCTGTGTCGTGCAATCCCGCCCGTCACCTTTGTCGCGCCATACTTCCAGAATGAAGCAGAGGCGGTGGAGGGACATGAGAATCGAGCGCCGCTTACTCCAGGTCTGGGCAGGAGGATCAGCCCTATGGCGGATCGATCTGACACGCTGTGGCAGGGGTCTGGCATGATGATTACGACCCTTGACCTCGAATGATGGGGACATCCCCGTTGGAGTAACAATAATCGATATCTGTGGAGGTTATGATGTCAGGTCAGCTGGAGAGTGGTACAACTGCTTATCTGGATGCGTGCCCAAGTACATTGGTAAGAATGAAAGAATCCCGTGAGAGGGATCCAAGACTCTAGAGCGTGCCTATACTTGGATCGGAGTTGCCGAGTCAGCATGGGATCTGTATGCACCATCCGCATAAGTCTTGGTACTCCTGCATACGGCTAAGCCACAAAGAAGCATCAGTCAACAAGCAAGGTTGGAATTCTCTGTTCTAGAAGATAACTGGCATATCATCTGTCATACAAGCCTGCATATTAACTCTTCCTTGCTACCCTTACTCCCTGAGTTTCCTTGAGCAGACAGCATTGTTTCGACAAGAACCAATAATGGCATCGTCTATCTGTGGTGGGATTAGATGACGTTGCCCTTGACCTGCTTAATCTCCTTAACGTTGATATCCTTCCACACAAGTGTCGCCACCAGACCAATAGCCCAAACAGCCGTGCTGGCAATCAAGATCATCTTTTGCGCATCACCATAAGCGTGCTGAACAGCCTCGCGGGCAGGAGTACCTTCAGGATATGCCAGCTGCGCTTCGACGGTCGCATAAATGTCAAACAGGTGAGGAAGCTCCTCAGCAGGGAGGTACTCGGCTAGCTTCTTGGGAAAGACGCCCTGCCAGATAGCAGCAGCAATGGAGAGGCCGATAGCACCACCGACTTCGGAGAACATGGCCTGGATGGCGATGACAACGGCAATGTGTTGATGGGAAGCTGTGGCCACTGCGGCGACTCCACCAGCAATCATGACGACTCCGCCGGCGAAAGAGATGAAGATCTGGCACATGACAATGTAACCAATTTCGATGCCAGGCTGGCGGAAGTGAATCATCAAGCCCACGCCAAAGATGCTCATGGGGACACCAAAGTAGAGACACACGGGCTTATAGCGACCAGTGTGGCGGATCAACCATCCCGTGAAGATGCAGAGCAAGCATGAGCCAATGGTGTAAGTCTGAGCGACGTAACTGGCGTGCGTGACGCTCAAGTTGTTGACAACTAGCAGAAACGAGACAAAGTACGCGTTCCAGCAGTAGTAGCTCAGAAAGAGTACAAAGCCGATGACACAGGCACCGAGCAGTGTTGGGTCTCGGAGAAGAGAAAAGGGGATGAAAGTGACAGGGGCAAAGAATCTCTCCCAGATGACAAAGGCGACAATGAGAGCGAAGCCGAAGACGAGAAGACAGATGATGAGAGGAGCTCGCCATCCTTGTGCTTGCAACGAATAGATGTTGAAGGGTAGCAGAAACAGAGCCATGCCGCCAGATAAGAGGAGAAGCCCAACGGCGTCAAACTCGCGACAGTAGTAGAGGATAGATTCCATCACTGTTCTTCCACTCTTGGTCTTGGGGATCAGATTCTGCTTCTTGGCTTTTTGATGGTTGTAGGCGAAAATTCCGAAGAGAGGAATGGTCACAGCGGGTAGGAGGATGGCAAAAGTACCAAAACACCAGCGCCAGCCCGGTCCCTTGAGGTATGCCTCAGACATGGGACCAGCTACCCAAACTGTGATAAAGTTTGGTGTACCAACAAAGGCATTGACAAGACCTCGATTGCGTAGAGAAGAAGAGTCGGCAATGAAGACACTAATGGTGTACAACAGGGCGTTGTTTCCAACTGTGTAAAAGACCTGAGCGGCAGCATAAGACTCGACGTTGTTGCAGGCGGCCATCATGATGAGTCCGATGATGGCAAAGAAGACAGAGAGGAGGTATCCATGGGGTCGGCCGAAAACGTCGAGAACCTTGGCGATGGTGAGCTTGAAGACGGCGCCGATGATGCTGCTAAAGATCATGACGGTTGGCGTGAGGGAGTGCTGCGCAAAAGCGGATGTGACCCAGAGGTTGAGCGAGCCTCCGACGCCCTGCAGGAGCATGTCGACAAAGTAGATGAACCAGATGATTGCGTAGGCGGCGATTAGGGTACGGGTTGTCCACACTGATGTGAGAGCCTCGATCTTTTGGACGCCGGCCTGGGCGTTTGGGTTGATTGGCTCTTCATTGTCAGTACTGGATGGTGAGTCTCTGACAACGCCTATCTCCTTTTCAGCCAACTCGTTGGCGTGGACTTGATGCTGGATCTCGCCCATGGTGGTTGACTCTCGTAGCAAAGGAAGAGATGGATGGTACAGAAGAGGATCGGGACAGGCCTCTTTGCCCGGGATGGACCTCAACTATATGCATCTCTCTGGGCTTGTGGAGACAGGAGACAAGGCCTACACTAATTGAGAAAACTCGCTCATCTGAAGCCCACCAACACCCCCCGTAGCATGTGTGGGCTTTGAAGGTGATAATCATGGTCGAACCAACAGACATGAACAGGGGCATCGGAGATGGAGTGTGCAGTGGGGGGATTTCTCCCGTTAAATAGATGATGAATGGATACGTACCGTTAGTAAAAGGAGCCATTCGCGTATGCATCCTCTATAATTTTATGATTATAACGTCTCGTCCGTCGGCGCAATGTTGCCTTTCGAGCATGTTGCAAGAGATATTCGCAGGGGTCTGCTTCTAGCCCCTGCTCCACCAATAGCAATCACCTCGAACTCGCTCATCTTGTCAGCACAGGACTCAAGCGCAGTGGGGGCAATAGAACAAACCTGACCATTAATGATGGGCTTCATGGAAACTCGCTCAAGCGCTAAGGAGGGAGTGAGGGTGTTTCTGTATTGGCTTGATGGTTGAGCCAGTAAGGAACTGAGGCTCGGACTTTTCTTTGGGGACCGTGGTCAGTTTCCGATACGCTATCACATCTATAGATCCACTGAGCTGCTGGGAATCCATCCTGGTGGTGGTCATCTCCCATGGTTCTGGGAGAACAGGGCTTCGTAAACAGGCCAGATCGAGCTATACGACAAGAAGACCCATGCCCTTGTCGTTTCATGCCAGTGCTGGTCCGTGTTTAGGGACCAAGGGAAGAGATGGGAGCTAACTGCGAGGTGGCTTTGGTGGACATTGCAAGCAGCTTCTATGGCTTTCAGGTGTTTGAACTTTATTTTCAAAACAGGGTGCTTCAGAACTAGTTGTGGTTATTTAGAGAAAGTTCTACTATGTTCGCTTGGGACTGCCTAATGCAGAAAGAGCCTGTTCTGCCTTGTATTTAAAGAGAGCACTGTCGCACTTCTGGCGGAGCACCACCCCCTTGGGTACATCTATCCCCACACAATATTTTACTCTAAAATGGTTTTGTGTTTCATTTCATTGGTCCTTTGTTGTCTTTTCACACGGGACTAGTATTGGGAATAGTATCGATCCTGTATGTCGGTTATCCCGGCTTCAACTAGTATACTAAAGAACACATTTCTAACACATCATAGCATCATATCCCAATGCTAACACAGTGGCCTTGGGAGTAGTATCAAACACATCAATGTTGCTAGCTTTGCGTATCACCCTCATCGTCGAGAATAAGCGCCGCAATAAGCTCTAGCGGACGAGTGCTGTCAAGCCGAGACAATCAGAACACCTGAGAGCATCTAACGAGAACAATCGACAGAATGGAAGCGAATAGTCATCTTTATCGAAATTTAATCTATGTTCATGAATCATATGGTCGACATCTTTTCCTTCCCCCCACCTAATGTTCCTTGGCCATGCTAGCACTGATGCTGAGACCACGTTCATGACTCATAACACATTTCTCTTCATCAGTAATAGGCAAGCTGGTTGGCCCAAGGAGCATAAACCGCCTCTCTCAACGGAGTCTCAAACAAGTCTCGGATCTCATCGAGGCTAAGTCCGGCGTTGATTGCAAGCTGGAGCATCACACGAGCCTGCTCGGCACCAACATAGCTGGAGAAGAAACTGAAAATGCTGTCAGTGTCAAATTCAAAAAAAAAATAATTGTTGAAAATAATTAACTTACACAGGACCAGGGTTGATGGACGGCACGCCAGTTCCAGTGGTAGGGCGGGCGACAGCAACAGTGGGAATGCCCTTCTTGAAGAGTTCCGCGGCAGCCTCTCGGGCACCGGGACTGAGGGAAGCGGCTCCGGGGCCCATGACAACCAGACCCCTTTGGTTAAAGTCAGTATTAGGTGTCTTGATATTTTTTGAGTAAACTCACTTGGCGCCGTTAGCCACGGCTGCATGCATCAACGAAGCATCAAAGCCCTCTGTTTACGTTAGCACTCTAGTTCATTGACAAAAGTCACATCAAGGCTTATACGGTAACTTACGGTGGCCGAAGAAAATGGCAACGGAAGGCAGTTCAGTCGTGTTGCTAACGTCGAAGTAAGGACGGCCAGTTGGATAAGCCGGGCCAAAGTAGTAGAATGGCTGGCCGCCCAAGAAAGCTCCAAGATTGCCCTGTTCCAGGGACTTGAAGGTGTCTGGAGTGTTGGCATTGAGCTTTGTGGAGTAGAAGATGGAGGTGATTCTGCCCCAGTCAGTTGAGCTCTCGAGATGCTGCGGTCTTGCTTACCGGTCGTTGAAAGCGATCAAACCTCCACGGTTGCGCGAGGCGGGTGAGACAGCAGCAGCGACGGCCTGGTAAAAGTTTGAACGTCCGTCAGGGGAGATGTAAGTGTCTGGACGCATGGCGCCAGTAGCGATAAATGGTTTAGAGCAGTTGAAGGTAAGATCAACTCCGAATGCCTACTACCAGTCAGCATACAGGCATATATTGGGGAGCAGTTGATTTACCGTCTCTTCAAGGGTGTTTGTGCCGTGGAACATGATCGCACCAACAATATCAGAGTCTGGGTCACATAGCTGGCGATTTGCGTGCTGGCTGATGTTGAGATAGAGCGACGAGTTCAGACCAGAGCTGCCACCAGAGACATTGAAGTTGACAACAGCCAACTGAGCAACATCCAGAACCTCTGACACGTTGCCAATCAGCTGTTGTGGAGTGGGCCCAACACCGGAACCATAGTTGACATTGTCCAGTCGACTATAGTTTGATGCTGAGAGGATGGTGCCTCTGGCGCTATAGATGCTGTATTTTTCTGTTAGTTCAAACGATCAACCAGGGAATATTGTCATACGCACACAACTTTTGGCAAAGACTTGTTTGTAGAGATCCATTCGAGACCAGCGTCAAAGTCAGCCTGGACAGCAGGAACCAGAAGAGCGCCGAGGGCCAAAACCCGGGCAGCGGTATTAACAAAAGAAGGCAGCATATTGACAAGAGGTTATCGCCGTTGCTCTGCTCTCGTTCTGGAGATGCATGAAAATTAAAGAAATCCCCACGTACTTATAGAATATCATGTCGATCGTCATGTCCGATAACAACATGCCGATCCAGGTTCCGGCCTCGTCGGATGTTATTCAAACCCCGAGATATCACGAACCCCGCCATGACCCTAGTTCTCCTGTTAAGCCTAGTTGAGAGAAGTCGGTCCACCTCTTATCTCTAGATGGCCTGTCAAAAAATGGTTCCACAGCTCCCCGGAACGTTGCCGTTTCTGGGGTCCTTATCCGATCTCTGGCGATTCCGCTCTAAAAGAGTTGACTAGCAACTTTATAAATCAATGTCATAATCTTATCTTTGTGTTCGCTATCGAGGAAGCGGGGTTCGCTTACAGGTAGTCGGGATTTTAGTCGTCTTGGCAATAGTCAAGACCTTATCGACGAGGAACTATCTCCGGACACAGCTAAATGCTTCCTTGTTAAATTGTTCGCTATGTATCTTTGGCCTTAGTTTCGATGGACTATTAACTACAGTTGTGGAACTAACGTCTACTGGACCTGCATTTTAACCACGCATCTTTACGTCACGCTTCTGCTTCGGATCTTTCTCTGACCCGCAGGAAGCAGAACGTGCAGAAAGACATGGCAAATATGCATGATGCAGGGCAGTGGCATGCAACGTCATTACGTTAAGTAAAAACGTTCTTAAGCTGTAACAATCTCATCTATCGGTTATCCCGACTTCAACTATGATAAAGAGCACATTTCCAACACATCATAGCATCATATCCCGATGCTAACACAGGCTCGTAAGCTGTAACCCCGTTGTAGGCTTTAGTTAATGCGTGGACTTCCGTTTCTCTTCACGCTGAATAAATCAGAAAACCCTGAGAGACAAGTGAATGCTTCATCTGGTTACTTCTTTCTATTTCGCTCAGCGTCCACATAGTTATTCTAATCCATTCCGCCATGAGAATGATAACGCTGTCTTCGTCATCCTCCCGAGGTTCAAGCGTCCACAAATCAAGTTCAGGTCCAGAACACATCGGGTTCTTTCTACTAGGACATCTACAGAATAGTTAAACACTTGGACAGCATAAGCATGGGACTTGATCCCAGATTCGGGATAGTCTGGGCCTGGCCCCAATGCTGGGAACAGTCTAAAGCGATGGAGGTTCCGCTCTACAGACGAGAATGGAAATTTAGTGCACCCGAGCCTCTTTTCTGAATCCCACGTGTTTCCGTAGACATCTATCATTTATCACAAATCCATCCTTGGTGGTGCTGTTAAATCTCCAGCTTATCGTTGACTGAATGGAGCAAGAGTCTAAATCTAGGCTTCTTTAAACCTGCCACGGGATTCATGCCCAGTTGTCGGCTATGCATGCTTGGGCCAGTATCTTTACCGCATTTAGTTCACATCCTGGGACGCGAACGTTATCTCCGTGGAGAACTTCACGTAGCAATTACTTAATTCAAAGCAAAAGGAATTAAGAATTTAAAGCAAAAAAGAAAGAGGGAAAAAACAAATTCATATCATAGGCAATCATAAATCCACGTTCTTCTTTCCTCGCAAACTACTAATAAATAATGTTAAACTCTTTAGAGTGTATGTCAGTATGTTGCTTGGGTTAAGTGTGAGAGCGGAGGGAAGCACTCAGAGGTTCTTATAACGAACACCTAAAATTTGTGCCAGTACTGAAAACTACCATGAGGAGAGCGGCGTAATTTCCCGGATGCTCGGCACAGGTTCTCTAAGATCCATCCCAGATGCCACCTCCACGACTACAGGGTAGTGTGACTCTCTGTGTCTGTCTCCCATCAAGCGCGCGTGTGGAGCCGCGCCAAACGGCGTCAAATTTGGTGCACGGACCCACAATCGAGGAGCGGCGCTGGTGTTGATTCGCTTCCTCCGAGCGCAAGCAACACTGACGCCGTCTGCTAAGCGACCACCACAACACCGGCATCCTCAAGGTCACCACGGTTATTGATTCAATATCTCGCAGAAACAAACTTCATTTGCGAGATCGCTGATCTTGCAACTGAAGATGTATCATCATTGCATCCTGTGTGGGGTGCGCATCCAACCTCAACCTGACCCGCCTGAGAGAGAACTCATCTGGCGCTCCAAGATCCGTGCGGGTAAGCCACTCGCTGGAGACCTTCCTTTCTTCCAAGATTTCTGCTGACAACTTCCAAGTCAGGTCGGAGCAAGGGAGGAGTTTGGTGTTTCTTACTGGTATCGGTTACCTCAGCCAGGATTGCCTTCGGGCCAGCCACAACCCGGATGTTTTCTACGCAGACTCGCCGCGAGACTTGAAGAGCTACGATCTGCGTTACTCGGACTCGAACAAGTCGCGAACGTTTATCTTTCATGAATCCTGTTGGCAGATCCTCCTATCGCAACTCGAATCCCTAACCGACCAACCTAAAGAACCCCGACAAATCGCAGGAATCCTGTTCGACTTGCTCTTCTGCCTCCCGCGCGACCGCTTCCATGTTTCTTTCCCAGCTCATGACTTTGGTGGGGCTCTCGAGATCTGCAGCTCGCCGCAAGGACTTCCTCAACGCTGGAAGTTTCTGTTGGCTGACCCTAATGCCTTTCGAACTTACCTTCTCTCCGATGGGCTTGATGCCATTCCGGACCTTTTCCAGAGCTGTTCTGGTGACACCCAAGACTTTTTTTCCCAATCCCCCCTCGAAGTGAACCATTTGATCTTCAACTTCCTACCATCTCAGGACCTGTGCAATCTGAGACTGTCATCTCGAAAGATAGCAAGCATTGCCAAGCCGACCCTCCTTCCTCAGTCCTTCTGGGCAAGCCGTTTTGCGATCGACAAGGAGATGAACTTCTTCGCTCTGCAGGAGTACCTTTCAGAGCCACAGAACTCAAGGAATGATTGGCAATTGCTGTATGTACGCATCCGGCGCACCCTGCGGGACAAGGCTGTTACCGGCCACCTTCGCAACCAGCGCCAAGTTTGGAAGTGCGTGAGCCATCTCACACAGTGCTTGGTTCCATGTCTTGAACAACCTCAACGTGTACGAAGCAAAAGTTGCCTTGATCTTGAGCTTGCTTCACAAGGGCACAAAGTTGGTCAAGTAGCGCGGGGCGCCAATCGAGATGATGTTTCAGCGGCAGGGGGTATGGGCAGGGGGTATTGGGAAGGGGATATGGGGACATACGTCTTTGGGACGCAGCCACTCCTTTTCCGTGCTTCAGCCTATGAGGCCAAGACGATTCAGATATCAGTCTCCTTCATCACCTTTGACTGCGCTGAATACGTCAGTGGAATAAGGGTACTTGAAGTATCCGGTGCCCATCGCACAACGGAGCGTTCTCGCGCTGGTCTCATCATGCCATTTTCAGAACAGTCAATCATCATCCCGCCCAAGACCTGGCTGGCTGGCATCCAAGTCGCAAGCTATATCTCTGGGATCGTCGGCATTGGCTTTTCGCTTCGAGTTGGAGTTAGTCGGCACGTCTAGAGAACCGCCGGCATCATCAACAAACCCCCAGATGGAGTTGGGATCGCTACCCTGAGCCCAAGACCTGGGCATATAGTGTCTGGGTTTCTCATCGGTCTTGATGTGAGTACTTCTTGCCCTGTATTGTTGGGATGATGCTTACCCCCTAAATTCTCTAGGCATGCAAATTTGTATCGTTGCAGCTACTGGATCTCTGTATTGATTCCAGTTCTTTGAAGCCCGGTTTCCTCGACATGACACATAACAGGCCTTGGTTCTGGCATCCCGCCAAGCCTAATCAAAGAGGCACCTCGACTTTCCTTGAGATGCCTAATGTGAAATTGCAACGGTCAATCTCGACATTGGCTCTCAACATGAACTTTGGAGGTACTGACGGGAGTCGCCTCTCCCGCCTCAACAGAATTGTCGCTTTCCATGATGACTGTGGCGGCCACTTCAGGGGGTTTGCGTTCTTCTACAAGGACGGTAGCGGAGAAGCTTTTGGGATGAAGGAGATCATCAACACTGCGAACAAACGGTGGACTTGCTTAGAGCAGTCAATTGCGGTGGATGGTCCTGGGGGTGAGAGGATCGTAAAGTTGGGGTTGATGCGTGGCAAGAATGAGCTGGGCGATCATCCTCAAGTAATCAAGGTGTGTTGTCTGGCTCCATTAGGACATGACAACTGAGATGGCATGAGCTAATATGTGGCTTAGATGTACACGAATCACGGTCGAACTCTGGAGTTTCGACGTTGGCACCGGTGTCGCTTGGGGGATCAGAGATTTACACGCGAAGAGCACCTTTTCTGCGACCCGGAGGGGATTATAACAGGGATTCTTGCGACAGCCCAGGTAAGAATGGTCTTTCTGAAGATACGGGCATCTTACTGACCAGGCAACGCATTTCGCAGCTCTCGACTGGGAATCTTCAATCCCTTGGGTTACGCTGTCGGGCTGATTTGCCTAGCAATGCTAGCATAAACCTCAAATCTCGGCAACAACCTAATCAACATCCACGCACCTTTCCCATGAGTGAAGTTCATTGGAACAACACTCCTCGGGCTTACAGCTGTTTCACATCTGTTGTTCTGTCTAAACTCCGACGCGTTGGGGTGTCTGCCGGCATTCACGGTCGAACACGTGGCCCCGATCACATCTCTGGGCTTTGCTTCGAGTTTTGGGACTCAGAAGTGCCGGTATATGTTGGTCAATGGTTCCAGCAGGTTGGCACCTTGTCTCTTGAGCCTGACGAAAGGATTACCAGCTTTACCTTCTGGCAAGCACAGGAGAGCCACCCAAGCAACGACAAAGGCGAAAACAACGGTAGGATTACCGGGGTTCAAATCCGTACAATAGGCTCTGGGAAGAAACAAGGCGGGATCCGTGTCGGGGGTGGGAAGGACATGCTCGTCTACTCGTTCGCTGAGAACTCTTACGAGAAATTGGTGAGAAACTATCGCTGGAACTTGAACCCTTTAGGATGACACTAACAATCCCATAGAGGGGTCTTGCATGGAACTTTTATCACCAGTGTGACTACATCTACGACTTCACTCAGCCTCGCCCTGGAACCGTTTTGAGGCTACATGACATTGCTGAAAGCTCACACAACAGCCGCATGCCCGGCAAGATATTCTGGCAAATTCGGGATCACGATGGAAACTGGCTGTACGTCTCCTGCATCCATGCCTTCTCCAACAACCACCAACTCTCAGGATTCATCTTCGAGTACGGAAAAACCGGGATCTACAAAAAGGTTGGGCACGTTGAGGGAGACAGCGCTTCAAGGGGATTGAAGGCAGGGGAGCGCATCACTCAAATGGTCGTAAAGACGAGGCCGGAGGGTATATACAGCATCACTGTGAGTTTTTGTCACTTTATTCGTGATGAAGTTAACAGAAGAACAGTTCTGGACAAACGAGAACGGGTGGCACTGGCTCTATGGCGGGCGAGAAAGCCTCAAGGCACCTCCTGGAGATACGCAAGATTACCTTTTTGGTGAACCTCATGATGCAGAGAAGCTTGGCACGCCATCTTCGGGTCAGACTGCGGCCACGCTGCCAGGGAAGGATGGAGAAAGTTGCGTTGGCATTTGGTTGACGATGAAGATTTTTCCAAGCGCCACAGATCTTGTGGACAAGGTTGGGCCGATCTTTGAGAAGAAGTTGTAAGAGGCGAGGCGGATCAATAGTTGTATTTTAGACTAGCTATCTAAAGTTTTCTTGCTAGATAAGAACTCTCTGATCCTATTGAGGATTGAGAAGTCTTTATTTGTGGTGGTAAATATAGGGAGACTTCTGGTCTGGGTTACGATAGAGGAACGACAAGCAAAGAGTGTGGGTAAACTGAGGTGACTAGTAAGTTCCCCTTGCTTTTGTTGCTTTCTGTCAATACGACCGAGATGCCAAGGCCTGGCTACTTGGAGATTGCGTTGGCCACAGTAACAAATTAAGTAGGTATCAAAACAGAACAGTAGCCAGCCTCCATAGCATAGAACATCATCATCGTGGATGGTATTTTCCTTCTACAGAGGTCATCGCAAAATAATAGTGCTTTGGTCCTTTTAGGAAGACATGTCAACCTCGACGCCAACTGGGCTGAAACTGAGCTAGACTTGGGAAAGCATAATTGTATGGTCCCACCGTGTTGTTGAGTAAGTACTTGCAACTTGCAGCTAGCTTACTACCTGTAAGCACGCGGTGGAAGGACAAAATAGTTGACGCCCCTTTGGCGGTTCTCCACAGGCTGCGTCAAGTGTGCTTTACTAATATCTACAGCGCTCGCATTCAGTCAAAGTCAAGTGAAGACGGTTTTATGTGACAATCATACCGCAAGAGAGACCATAGTTCTCGATGCCAATGCAACGCCCCAGATAGAGACCGGAACTTTTGGGGACTCCACAAGAGTCCGGGAGCGTCGCGAAAACGAGGGGACACCAGCCGTTGCCAGGATCCTTGCCAAGTCTGATGTTAGTGCCTTCTTGAGAGAAATCTGAGCGAGGGTTCGACAGGTTAGTATATACATATCTTCTGCAAGGGATAGGAAACTCACTACTGCCACCCCAAGCAAGATCTCCATTTAAATTCCCGATATAGAGATCGAGGTCGATCACCGACTCTATCCATGCTCCATCAATTGAGACGGAGGCTCTGAGATAGCGGTTATTTTCGAGCCTGAGGTTTTTGGCTGCGAGGTGGAAATTCATTGCGGGATCCATTATGAGTTATGGAAGCTCTTGGAGAGCTCTGGGAGAGAATATGCTGACTGGTATAAGATGCAAGCTAGGTGTGAGATGGGAAACATGTGTTTCAAATGAAGAACAGAGTCGGGGAAGGGGAAGAATTCCTGAAAGCCTTAAATAGATATCTAGTAGACGTGAAAAAGAGACCCTTGGCCCATGATCATCTGTTTTTGAGTCAAGATGGAAACATCCAACTGGTCACAAGGTGTCAGTCTTTCAATACCAGTGCATCAGAGATCTAATAATATTGGTGCTCATCCGCGAAGGGTGTTTGAGTAGCTTCATGACACCAGTGCCAGTCATTCACAAGCATATATGCTGTTATTCCCAAGAGCCGCAAACATTATCTCATGTTGAGGCGATCTTCTACAAAAAGCTATCAAAGAGTAGATAAATTTATAGTTACACTTTAGAAAAGGGACTTTAAGCCTGTCTTGGCTAATTAAAGATTACTATTTTTAAAGGTAGAGAAGGATAAGTGGTAATGCTAGAGGCTTTCCTCCTTGTTGTGGGCTATAATACGGTGTGTCTTTTTGAGAGACGGCCTGCGACTTAGTGACGAAGAATAGTTCACAGATAACGGCATCAACTGTAACACCAAAACCTGGAGTTTCTTGGCTTTCTACAGAGGAAATCATAAGAGACAGTGGTTTGTTGACAGGATGCTACGGCGCTATCCGCGAACGACTGTAAGACGACTGAACGACAAGCCATATTCAGGTCCCAAGTGCATAAAATGAAGTCATGTTATGCTCTAAATCACTCCACCTAGCCAGACTTGGGGGTTTGCTGGCTAAGAGTAGATCGTCCTAAAATAAAGGATTCCCTGAGCGTCGTTCCTCACCGGTTCCGTCAAAAATCGCAGGCCAGGCCCTGTAGGTTTCAATGTCACTTGATGTAAATACGAAAAGGAACGTTTAGTAGGCGACATACTGCAAATGAGGTTATAATCGCGGATGCCGATGCACTGAGCTAGGTTGATAGCGCTATCTTTATCATTTCCCGCACGGTCTTTGAGAGTTGCATGAAGGTTAGGGGTCCAACCGTCGGGGTCCCTTATGAGCCGGATGTTCCTGGCCTCCCTGGAGTAGTCTATGAGAGTATCAGAGAGGTCACTCAGTGCGGGCGGATGGGTGGTCAAGAGGCAGAGCTCACTATTGTATTCGTAGCCCCAAGTGAGGCGGCCATTGCGGTTTCCAATGTAGGGGTCGAGGTCGAGAGACATATTCCACCATATACCTTCCTCGAACATGGTGACAACAAGAATGTGGCCCTGGAATAGCCTCATGTCGTCCATTCGGAGGTGGAAATTAATGCTGAGCTTTTAAAAACGGTTCGGAGTGGTAGAAATGGCTGTCTTGACTGGAATATGGGAAGTTAAGTGTTGTATCATGACGTTGGTTGAAAGAGAAGAACGGTAGGTCTTAAATGAGTCTTAAGTATCAGTGATTTAGAGACTCTTGCCTTATTATCACTGTTGAGTCAAAGGGATGGAAATGAGGGAATAGACATTGTATATCACAGCTTCAGGCGTCAGGACGATAACTTGGCGAGGAAAAAATGGCTGGACTAAGGGTACCCAGAGTATAGACTAAGGAGGGTGTGAGTGACTGTAGAGTTTAAGAGTAAGCGTAAGAAGAGAACTGAGTTTATCTTTGAGCCCTGTTACCTAAGATTATAACTTCGTCACTGCTGCTCCAACTCTCTCGATACTCATTCCGCCTCGCAATGGTATATAGTAGATACAATGTGTCAAGAAGTTGAGTTCCCTCGCAAAAAAGCTATGTACGTAGTGAACCACCCATGATACCAACGAACACCAATACAGACAGATGCCAATGCTTATGCATAACTGTAGAAAGAGTAAAATCAAAAGTTCTGCCGTTGAATTAGCCTTCGATCAGGCGAAGTTAGGATGGCACTTCATAATAGAGGACCGCCTGTCGTTCATTCATCACCGGCTTCACCTCGAACCGTATGTCGGGAGCTAGAGGCCATAAAATGAGTGAAGTTCTTATCAATAGAGATAAAAAAAAGGGGGGGCCATACAGCAAATAAGGGCACCGTTCTCTATGCCGATGCATTGGGCCAAGTTAAGGGCGCTGCGTAGGGCCCGACCACGAGAGTCCATAGAGGTTGCATAAAGCGTGGGACACCAGCCGTAGATATCCTTGGCTAGTTCAACCTTGGTAGATGACCAAGAAAAATCTGGGAAGAACGTCAAGGCTGAATTCAACTTCTGGGGATCAAGGGATAGAGGCTCACCCTTGGCACCCCAAACAAGGCGGCCCTCGCTGGTTCCGATGTACTGGTCAAGATCAAGCGTCACCGACTTCCAGTCCCCCTCCCAAGAAACACGGGCCCTCAGAAAGTGGCCTTGTACGAGTTCGATGTCTCTGGCGGCGAGGTGGAAGTTGATCTTGCTTCGTATGAGTAGCTTTGGATCGTCTTGATCGTATTCGTCGTATTCGTCCATGTTGGGTAGTAGAGTAGAGAACATGGCGGCCGGATCGAAAGTCGAGTTGAAGTGAAGAATGAGAGGGCTCTTGAGATGACAATATATAGATGCCTAGTAGATGTGATGGAGAGAGTCTTGCTACATAGTCACTGTTGAGTCTGGAGGACAAACCAGCAGGGTAAGCGCACCCGACACCAATGCATCAGATACCCGGTCACATTGATACCCATGAGTTGAAAGCATATAATTGAATCCATGATTCAATTACAGGTCATGTCTCAACTGTATCGGCTGTGACTGAGTTCGTGATCTTGCCGCCAAACTAGTGGCCCATAGCGAACGCTGGAGAAGTCGTCTGCGCGGCTGCTTCGTCATAGCAGAAGAACACTATACAACTCCCTGGAATGGGCTTGGACTGGGAGTTAAGAAGTCTAGACAGTCTGCTAATCAGACTCTAAAGCAGGCATAGCCTTATGTATGGGGCGATGATCAGCCACAGGAGAAACGGAGGGACTGACAATGTCCAACACACCGTGCCCAGAAACCATGAATTCAAGCACAGATTTCGAATGAAGCTAAAGATCCCCTTTCCATGGGTCTACCTTTGTGACAATGAAGCTTCTGTGCCTATAAAAGGAGGCATCAGTGTTATTAGCAAAGAGCTAAGCTACAGAACACATGACGACGCTGAGAGTCGTGAGTCCATCAATACCAGTAGAACTCACTCTCCAACCTCTGTTCTAACCGTCTTAAGCCTCTTTCGGTCTCCTGCAACGCTTCAACCACACCCACAAGAAACGCTCCCTGCAACTCTTCACTAGCGAGATCACTTTCTCCCAGCCCAAAGTCACAGCCTAAGCACTTGCGTACTATAGTTGAGAACCTTGGCCCCATTCGATTTCGCAGAAGCGGTGTCTGCGCCAGTTTCTCGGCGGCATCATAGTCAGTTTGGCGTTGACCGGGGAGAGTCGAAAGTGACTGATTTCGAAGTTGTCGCCAAGGTTGACTATATCCCAGCTCGAGGAGAATTATGCCTAGGCGAAAGAGAATCGCGTTACGGGCGAGAGAAGAGGGGCTACCCACGGGTTTGCGGTGTAATACACTGAGGTTTGGGGTTTCAGGGGTCGTGGACAAGCCAACTCGAAAGTATGGACTAGTTGACGAAATGGAGCTGGCGTCCTCCAACAAGTCCCCAGATCCACAAAAGAGCACCTGGCTGCTCTCCCAGGTCTTTGGGAGCCAGGGTGTAGAGTGATATTGCAAGACAGCAGTGGCCAAAGAGCCAGCAAGATGAACCATGGCAGTTCTAGGTAAACTGCGAGTAAACTCGTCCTCAGATATCCACTTGATGATTTCTGCCAGGGATGTTTGTTGCCCAGTTGGCTGCTGTCCTGGGGGCGGGAGATAGAAGTGGTGGAGACCAGCATGGGTGAGGTAGCCAACGCATGTAGAGGAACATATCGGCCTTGGGATCTGGAAGTGCCGGCAGAGATCTTCGATCATCTCGAGATCTATGATAGAATCCGAGTGGCTTGTCCGGCTGCTGGTGGCCGAATTCTCGGCATTGATGCTTCCAGATGGTTCAAGAGATGCCCGGTGAGCATGTTCTGTCAGCTTTTGCATCGTATTCTCCCAGCTACTTTCATCACTCGTCTTAGGCTGTGCCGCTTCCATAATCTTTGAAGTTCTCGTGTCAACTGTTTCCACCTCCAGCCAGATCAAGGAGTCTGGTGCCTTGGCAGACTCAACTTCGCAAGCAATAGCAACGTCGAACTTGATACTATTATCTGAGACTTTCGACTTGCCAGACATGTTGAAATCGACAAGGGAGATGCTTGCGGCGTGTCTCGGGTGTTGCGTGCAAGACCATCTCTGAGCAAACGTGTTGTATAGCCGAAGAGACGCTGACTGAATTTGCCGATACCTGTCGAGGTTGGTAGATTGGCTTGCTCTTCGCTGTATTGTAGGCTCCTTGACTGGTGTGCTCTGTATCTCTTCAAGTTCGCTGATAATCCGAGTCGTCAATTCGTTAAAGTCAGCTGTAAAGTCCCGCAACTCCTTGATAGAGTCTTGAACTTCGCCCTTCCTCCAACATAATCGGAATCTCTTCCGCAGTTGCTTGAGCATCTCCCTTGAGGGGAGTGAGTTCACTGGTACCTCGTTTGTTATTTGAAAGCCCTCCACCTCAAGGCATATCGTCGTGACTGATGAGAGAACCTGATCAAGCGTAGCTTTCCAAGACGTAAATGTGTCTCTGAGTGACTCAAGGCGTTGCTCGCTGTTGGTCGTTTCGAGCCTCAATGTCTCCCATGTTTCCGTGCTCCTTTCTGAGAGTAAACCGTGCGCCCTCTCTGTATCGTTCGTGATGGCAGTGAGCAGTTTGACAATGTTGCCTCGGAAAAGAGTCTTTTGTGTGTTGAGAATTGTGTCCAGCTTAACCAGTTCTTTCGAGTAATGGCGGAAGGTAGTGAAGCCCTTTGATAGGTCCCAGTACCGATCGTAGGCCTCAAGGACAATGGGGACGCCAGCCAGGACCGTCCCAACGATGAACTCCATAGTCCACGGGGGTCGAAATTAGCCTGATGTCCGGACCACTAGGGATATATTCACCAAGTAGTCTGGAGAGGTTGAAATCTCAGGTCTCTCGTGGTGTTTCAGCTGATGCCAAATGAGGGGTATATGAGTGAGGCGACCAATCAACCACCTCACGTGCCCAGCCCTTCATCTGCGGCTTATGTGCTAAGACCTCAACTTTTCTCATCCAAACCAGCAGTCACATATTCACTACATCAAGGAGGCTCTCTAGCAAAGGTCCAACCTTATCCAAAGACACGAAGTCAGTGAACCATAATACTCCAAAGCTTTGTGTGCCCGTGAGCCAGCCCCCTATGCCACGAGCAGCCATGGGGCCAGACCCCCCCGACCATCCATCAGTTGGCTTGATTGGCAACTTATTCAACGCTATTTTGGACTCATGTGTCAATGCATGCCAAATACTCACACCGACTGAGCAGCTGCGGCGGCTGCGCAGCGAATCAGAACGACTCTTTCTCTGGGGAGACGGCGTCTCAGCTGCTGATGGGCGGCTGGATATAGCCCTGGCTAACTCTTCTGAGCTTTATCAGGCAGTTATCTCCTCCCTTTATGAGCTTGGAAAAGTTGTCAACAACGACCGAGCTCAAGTCCTTACTCCGTCAGTGCCGGCTAACCCTCCTACCGAGACTCATGATCTGCAGCGACTTCTGGTGGAGGCTGGTGCTATTCTTAACGCGCCCAATGCCTTGGGAGACCATGAAAGTCTCTCAGATGACGAGAATGGCCCATACATCCTGGAAGATGTTCTTGATGACATGACGACCTACATCGACTGCCTTATGGATCTCTCCCTCGCTCTCGAAAACATCCACATTTACCCCAAGTCCAATTTCGACCCTACGGCGACTGAAACCGTCATGACTGACCCTATGCAAAAGGATCCCACTCATACTGGCCCTACCGTTCTTGATCTTGCTGTCAACCCCCACCAGGAAGGTGACATATCTCAACGCTCCTTGTCTACCGTTCCTGCCGGCGGCCATGCCTTATCCCTTGGAATTGATGATAGTGGTCTGCCTGGCTTCCAAGCGAAGATGTATGATCCCCTATAAACTCCTAGCATTATTACTAGGTGTTAATACTGGTCTCCCTAGAACTCTATTCGAAGGCACTGCCCAGGAACGCGTCGTCAACCTGGGCTCCTGGGAGGTACAGGAGTCAAGCCAACGCCGAGTCATCTGGCAAGGGAGGTACCATAATGAGGTTCTCGAGCATTACTGTGAGATCCTCCTCTGTCCCTCTATTCACCGCTGGCTAAGATTGACCACCGTAGTTCCTTCGAATGAGCCATCAGATCTGCATCCACATACACTCCAGACGCGTGAACGTTCTTACGTTGAGCGTGAGCGATATATAACATTCCTTGAACCCCATCGTATCCGATACATCAACGATGAGGGAGTCTGCATCCATGACGAATCTATCAGCGTGAAGTACGAGTTTACCTCGGTCGAGTCCTCAATCCAATTTCAGGGTGATCTACGTCGAAAGGACCTCATCGACGTGTACGACACGAATTTGGTCTGGACCAACATTGACGTTCCAACCAACGGCTCCGGTGCCGTTTGTTTGCAAACTTTTCAACGAATAAAACTATGGAGAGATCGGTTTACTTGCCGCTACTCATTGAGCGTCTATTATCATAGCCTCGGCCGCCAATATCACGACTACAATCTGGAAGATTTCCACCTTGAGACTCCCTATATAGAGGAGGTATCGAATGGGCTACGACTGCTGACTCTAAGTCAATTCGGTGACAGCGGTCCTCCTCGTACCCCGGTATATTGGCGACGGCCTCGGAGAAGGAGAAACAACCGTTCAGGGTCCGGACGATGGATGCTGCCGAAAGACGACAGGGAACACTTGGCGATTGAGTTTTCTGACCATGGAGGTAATCCCCCTCTTTTGGCCCAACCTACTCTCTTGTGATGTCACTAACACCTTCAGAGCGCCGACGATTCATAGAGACGTGGGCGGCCTGCCAAACAGACAGCAGGCCTCTATACCAGTCTAGTTTATCCAACCAACTCGAGTTACCATCAAGGACGATCATGTACACAAATCTTCCCCAGGAACGGCCTCAAAGAGACGCCGTGAACTTGAGCCCAGGGCCGTCCAATGTGGCCGATGTAACAGAATCATCGAGCCGGCAGGAGTAACTACGAGGCCCTATAGAAATTACACCAGAGTTGTGAGAGTAAATAAGGGGGGATTGTCAACAAGAGCCTCGAGAAATCAAGTTTCATAATCCATGCAAGGAGCGTCTTTCGCACCTAGATCAACTCCAAGACATTAATTCCAAATGGTATCTAGACTATGTACACCGGGATACGACTCGCATACGCATCACTCTTGCTAACCTGAATGTCCATCTTGTGAAACTCGTGCAGCTGCAGCCAGCACAGCATGCGGAAAACGAGCGTGCACCAGATCTCGTTCACCTGAAGCTCGGATATCGGCTCAGGTGGCTTGACCCCGGCTTCTCCTGCTTTTCCTGAGTTGACTGAGCCCCGTCTGGCCCGTCTGGCTTGTCTCTTCTTGCTCTTATCGTCTTGTTCTGTGAGGATTGTGGATACGTTTCGACGGACGGTTTCAAAGTACATTTGGATCAGGAGGGCTTCTTTTTCGTTGACGAATGCGGAGTCCAGGTCCTCAATGGTGATGGGTCCTTCTTCATCATCCTCGCTGTCTTTCTTGGCATTGTCCTTGGTGTCCTTGTTTTCGTTTAGCAGGTTGAGGATCTCTTGCATGTGAATGCGCAAAACCTTGCGAACCAAGGAGAATGTAGCCGGCTGGAAGAAATCGTCACAAAGCTCAATACCCGTACGCAGGTGGTTGAGTTCATTAACCAGGTTGACGCCGCTGATGTCTTCACTGATGTTGACAAGTGTCGAAG
The DNA here is from genome assembly GCA_003946985.1 of Fusarium duplospermum. Taxonomy (NCBI): domain Eukaryota; kingdom Fungi; phylum Ascomycota; class Sordariomycetes; order Hypocreales; family Nectriaceae; genus Fusarium; species Fusarium duplospermum. Next base: position 47,603 of record NKCI01000180.1, on the reverse strand, counting down.
AGGATGCTCGTAGCTTGGTGAAGTGGCTGTCGTGGCTATCGGCCCAGTTGAGAATATCAGCGACTTGCCTGCTGTGCTTGAGAAGTTTCTCGCTTTGCAAAGCTCGCAGAGAGGTGAGAAATTCGGCCATGAGCGTGGGCATGGAGAAAGTGTTGGGGTCCCAGTAGAAGATGGTTGGGTTTGGAAGCATGCGAAAGACGGTGTCTTTGACGTGGAGCGTCTTTCCTACCATTCCTAGGATCTCGAAGGGAACTGCTCTACCGTTAGTACATATCTTCTCTACAAACTCGCTCTAGCAAAGGAATGCGTCAAGGGGACTTACTAGGAAAGATGTGGCTATGGCGGGCTTGATCTAGGTTCTTGCGGAAGTAGTTGACCGTGTTGATACCGCATCCAAACACCTCAAGAGTGTGCGCAATCTCTGAAAGGCTTCCCAATTGCAGACTACCGACGTCCTTGGGCTCATCTGCGTACACCTTGTCCTTATCAGGTGCCAAGAAGATGGTGGGTGCGATACCAAAGCAGTATTTCTTGACGTCGTAGTTGGGGATGACGCGGTTCTGCTTGAACCATGTTGGTCCTTGCTTCTGGAAAGTAAATGTGATTCCTAGGCCGTCGACGTATGAGCCGTAGATGACGAAACCGTTTCCTTGTGCGCGGTATTGATCGTTGTTGAGGTCGAATTGTCTCCAGTAGATACCCAGCATGGCAGCAATCTCGACCAAATGAGAGATGGTAGTCGTGGCATAGGGCTTTGAGATGTTGTTGGGCATACTGTCCCAAGTACGTCGCTTTCTCTGCATGCAGACCACCATAGAATGAAGCGGAGCCGGGGCATCGGGCGGTGCCGAGTTGTTGCGGAGAAGTCTTGGGCCATTCGTCTTGTAGGAATCCTCCAGCTTGGACTTTTGCCAGTCCCGTGATTCCTTTTCCATACGGCAGATGGCCATCAAGAGAGCATACCAGGTAGCCTTTTCGTTGTCGGCAGTGTGCACAACCTGCTGCTGGCTCTGCTTAAATTGCTTGTCAAACTCCTCCATCTTGGATGTGTACTTGAAGTTATTCTCCCCGCCGTCAAGGCGGATGATCTTTCTGTCCTCGTCCTCAGTGAGCTCATCGTCACCCAGGGGACCCTTCTTGTTTTCAGGTCTTGCGACAAATATGACGGGCACCTCAAATTGGACCTCGAAGCGGAATTCGGTCCAGAGCATTTGTCGGCGAGCAAAATTCGCCCATTTCCCTATCACGGCTGGACTGCATGACGAGAAACCCGTGGCGGAAGCAAAGTACTGCTGAAGGGCTTGGAGGATGGCGATGACGAAGGCGAGAACCGAGATGACCAATGCCACGACGGCGACGATAAGCTCAGTGTTATCGTCGCCATTATCTGAAGAAGTCGGCGTCGGAGAGCCGGTCTCGGAAGACATAGTTCAGAACTTTAGATAGAGCCAAGGTTTGGCGGGAACAGTGACATTCCAGTGACGAAAGGAAAAAGGTTGTATTCAAGACAGAAAAGTCTTGGAGGTGGAGATGTTTAGGTTGAAGGGCCAACACCACGCTCGCCTCGTCTCACCCATGTTACACACCCCCCTTTGTAATTTACAGGTGTCGTTCCCGTTGGCCAGTGCCTTGAAATTCTGGGCGCCTGTTCGCGCAGCGCGAGCTGAACTCCATTGGGGCTGAGCAGAGCAGGGTATATCTTGACCAATCAGGAGCGAAACTGTGCCGCCTCAAGTGTGATTTCTACGTTTGTGCGTCAGCAATCGACAGGGGGGGATGTCGGGCACCCGGTCAGGTGCCCAGGCAAACTCCGCTTGCTTACAACTGGCACCGGGGAGATGGAAACGGCTGGCTGATGGCTCACGTCAGTATAATCCAGGGCTCAACTTGCTAGAAAACATGCCGCTTCCAGAGCCTCAAAGTCGGTCTGCCGCCAGTGCCAAACCTGCGGATGGTTGCCGGGATGAAGACACTGGACTACCGTGGGCTCAGATTTTATTGCGGCAAACTGTAACCGACGAATGGGGCCGCTCTGGTCCTCCCCAACTACCGAGCTTTGTTTGTATCGTTTACATGTTAACCTCTATTGCCAGCCCGCGTGCTCCCCTACTCCCTAACACACTATCAAGTCCGGGTCAAGACACTTTTAGAAGTTTAATCTATCAATCCCATGTGATAATTGTTAATGTTTCGCACCCCAGACTTCCGTACACACTATTTCCAGCACCCAGGTAAAGATCAACACTAATAAGAGTCGGGCAATTGAGTTCCTGTGTTAGAGCGGCTGCATCACGGATAGGTAGCCTTGCAACATTGCCAGAGCATCAAGTGGCTTCTCTTCGAAAGCGGTCTCGTTGGGACGATACTTGACGACCTTGTCCAATTCGTCATACACCGTGGGATGTTCATCGCCGAGGTGCTTTGCTCTCTCTGCAGCATCCATGGCCTTTTGTTTCGGTCAAAACAGAGAGGCGCCTACAGGAGGACCTTTGTGGCGTTGTAGATCGCATTTTCAGGCGAATCAGGGGCTAAGAAACCACGGCCTGCTTTTGCAATTCTCAATTGTGATCATGGCAGCTATACCAGAGAAAGAGATCGTCTTATCCATTGGCTAACTTACGGATTCTAGGCAGCAGCGTTTGGGTCAGCACAGCACCCCTCATCCCGTTACATTGAGCGCTCAAATCTAGCATGATTGTTTCGCAACTCGATACTTTACCAACGTCTTCTAGGGCCTATCTTCAGAATTCAGTCACTGATTTCAACCCTCTTGGTAGTTACTGCGTTTTTCTTCTTCTACCAATGTCATCTTCTCCAGACTCGCCCAGTTCGCAAGATGGGTTTGAAAGCGACGACCCCGCCGACTACTGGGCAGAAGGGGACAGGCCTGATTGCAACATCTGTCGTGACTTTAACCCAAGATACCTAGACTCCAATAATACGGAAAATAAACATCACTACTCGAGCCTATTGCGCTCCTCAAGGGACGGTTGCTTCACGTGCAAAATGCTAGAGGAAATCGTCACCGGTCTTTTCAAATTCGAGGACGCATCTACTGTAGCATTCAGGTTTGAGGATGTAAGTTTTAAAGACAAGCTGGGTTACCCAAAGAAGGCCTGTTGAGCTCTCCCACCAGATGGAATTTGGCTTTTGGGAGATTGGGGGGTCAACAAGCCTTGGCAGGATAGAGCTGCACCGAACCGCTGGTAAGTCAACTCTAACCGAACAGACTGGGCCCTGATCAGAGTTCTGACATCTTCAGGACACACCTTGTCCATGGGGATTTGTGTGGGACGAGAGAGACTATATAGAAAGCGCAACATCGCAGACCAGCCTCTCTTGGGTCAAGAACCAGCTTCAGACCTGTCTTACCGAACACCTGGGATGTAGCGCCAACACAGCTGACCCTCTTTTGCCTACTAGAGTTCTCGACGTGGGCACAGGGGATAGGGAAACGATAAAAGTTTTCGAAACAAAAGGGTTACGAGCCAAGTACATCACGCTCAGTCACTGCTGGGGACACCCGGAATCGATGACCACCAAACTCACAGCACACACTCGAGACCAATATCTACAGGGCATCCCGTATGAAGCCCTTCCGCTCACTTTTAGAGATTCCGTCACAGCAACAAGGAGTCTGGGCATTCGCTATCTCTGGATCGACTCACTGTGTATCATCCAAAAAGATGAGAAACAGGATACACCTGAAGACGAGGAAATGCACCAGAAAGACTGGGAACATGAGTCTGGAAGAATGTGTTCCGTGTACCAGAATTGCTATCTAACTCTTGCGGCCGTTGACTCGACCGACTGCATGGGGGGCTTATTCTTAAAGGGAGACATGGTCCGGATGGAGGGCGACAGCGATAAAGGCCCGTATTGCTTCTACGGGTCCAGAGCAATTAGGCACTTCGCCGCGGGTTTCCCGTTACTACAGCGTGGTTGGGTAAAACAAGAAATTCTTCTCTCGCCACGGACATTATTCTACGGCAAAGAAGAGCTCCGTTGGCTGTGTAGGACTCACACAGTCTGCCAGTGCAGGTATTTCGGCGGCGACAGAGGGGCACTCTGGGGCTTTCACAAGTTGCCCTCGGCGGAAGATGCTCGAGCCAGTTTTACACGCCCCCAACTCATCAGTACATGGCACGACATCATCAGGGACTATTCCGTCACTTCCCTAACGCACGTCACCGACAAGTTGGTTGCTATCGAGGGAATCGCCGAGTACATGCGGTCCCTGAGGAATTCTGAGTGTCTGGCTGGGCTATGGGCTCACTCTCTCGGGTTAGATCTTCTCTGGAACAGCGACGTTTTCAGCTCTATCGATAGAGATCCTATGAAGTATCCCCATACCACTCCTGCGAGGGTTGCCCATACCGATCCTCTAGGAAAAACACCGTGGAGCTCGGGAAAATGGCTCTTCCCAACCTGGTCCTGGGCATCTATCCAAGGAAAGATCGGTTGGGATTGGACTGGTCGTTTCACCACGGATTATTCACCAGACACTGTTCTCATTCAGCATATCAAGGACGAATCGCTACCGGCCAACGAGTTGAGATTGCGCGGTGTCCTCATTCCAAGCACTCTTGGAGTAATGCAAAAAGTCCTCAATTACAGAGAGCTCTACTGTCCTGATCTGAGAAACCAAGAGGACATTTTTGGGGCGGACAAGGCCGTACAATGCTTGCGAGTTTTTCAGTCAGGAAAAGACCGCATTTCTCTTGTCCTTGTATGTGTGGATGAAGAGAAAAGGCTGTACGAGAGACTGGGACTTCTTACGCTTCGATATTCTGGACATGATTTCTGGAAATGCCGCGACTCGAAAACACAAGTGGAAGTGCCGCCGTGGTAGGCACCGTCCGGAGACTGGAAGGGAGAGGAGGTTGAGTTTACGTTGATTTAGCTTGCGAGTCAACGCACACGTAACTGACTCAGGGAATCTTGGCTATTAGGAAAATTTGTAGACTAATAATTCTTCGTTCCCTATGTGTTTTTCTCAAGGTTGTTGAAAAGTCCAAAGCTCACTTTTTTTTCTCTTGTCCTATAAGACGCAACGGAGTTGTGAATTGCTTGGCCTTTATTTCTCGAGCTGTCTGCAAGCTCTTCTATGTACCGAGGATGAGTTGTGTTGGAAAACTAGGAAGAGGAGATGGGTCAATCAAATAGGCCTCTTGAAGGCGGCCAGGAGGTGCCTTGCATTGGTCCAGCTAATGGTCCGTTTTCGACCAACTGAAGGATGCCAAGCGTACAACAGTTGCCCATGCATGCAAGGTGCGCCGCACACCGTGGCGAGGCAAGCTTGCAGCAGCTTCGCTAGGCGTTAGGCACCATTGTCAGCGATCAGGCGTACCGCAAGGATGCGCATATTTAAAAGTAACCGCCTGCCTCACCCATCAGTTCGTTCACCTAGTGTTTCTCAAAATCATCATCGAATTTGGTAACGTCAGAAGTCCTCCCGTCATGGACCCCCTCTCTATCAGTGCCAGCATGACTAGTATCGCAACTGCGGGAACCGCACTTTCAAAAGCCATCTACGAGTTTTTTTCTTCCACACGGAGTGCTTCTAAGGAGATGCTAGATATCGCACGCACCATCGCCGACTTGTCGATAATACTGGGAGAACTCCGTCGGGTGTTAAGGGATGGCTCTGAACTCTGCAACCACAAATACCTGCGTCGCATCAAGTCCGCAATGCGCCGAATCTCCAGGATTCACGATGAGATTCGTCAGCTGATGGACGAGGCTCGAGGGTTCGCAGGTTTCAAGTGGCGATTGAAAAGATCCGAAATTCAGCAAAAGCTTGCTCGAATTGAGAGCCACAAAACTGGGGTTAACCTGATGCTCAATATTCTGGCTCTTGCTATCACGACAAGGAAACAATCTGGGTGAGGCACTTGACATCATGTGCTCAGCATAGACTAATAAAGAAATCCAACAGATTATCAGATACTAAATCCTTCAAGGACGGCCAGCAGGGCCAAAGAAATCAGGAACAAAACCAGGAACAAGACATCTACCTGCTCCGCCAGCAATCCGAGAACTTGGCCTACGCAGCCCATCAATCTATTGTTGATCTGTCAGAAAGACAGACTCAACACTGCGACTCTGACCTGGAGCTACCGAGTGACGCACGTTCGGACCACTCCAATAAGACTGGTACTCAACTCCAGGTCCAGACGTCCAGAAAAAGATCTAACGACACAGCAAACTGGCTTCTTGACCTAATATTCTCGCCCTATGTACAGGCTCGCATGGACTTTGGTGTTCAAAGCTCAGGCACTGACTCTGCAACGTCTGATGTCGAAAATGACGTCCAAGAACGAACCTCCAAGAGCCGTAAGCGCGGCACACATCATCACAGTATAGGAGCACCTAGTCCACCGGAAACTAGAATGGCTATCTATGACCCCGGCGCAGCCACTTCCGTCGTCAAGGAACTTCTTGCAGACTGGACAGTGCTGACAGTGAAGGAAATCGAGAGCACAACGGGCGACAAACCGTGTCCAGAGCAGAAAGAAGCCTCAGCTTCTGAAGAATCTCAAAATATGGACGAATTCATTTCCTTCACAGACGCTCTTAGTCGGAAATTCAAGTTTCCATTTTACAAAGTCGAGAAATTTGAGGTACGTGGTCCGGGATCTTGTTGATACAGAAGTGACAATAGGCTGAACATTAACTGTAGGGCCTGAAGAGTCTCATAGACGCCGCCTTTGTGCAGGTTGATGTACTCAGGTCCGATGTGCAAGAGGGACATTTCGATCTCATAGGCCCTGATGATATCGTAATGCTACCAGAGGTCTGGGATGATCTGATACGGCCCGGGATGAACATCACAATGACCATGTGGCCAATGGACACGCTACCGCGCCCTCATAAGCCAAGTACGCAGCCAACACGACCGAAAACTCCAGAGCAGTCATCATCACCAAAACGGCCAAGTACGCCTGTATGGCCAACTGCACGGTCACTAAACGAAACATCGCCACTGGAAGTATTCAAGTCGAAAAGAAAGTCCTCAAAGAATTCAACTGGCCCCCTCCACCAGGGTCAAGAAGAAGTCGAGTGAAGGGGCCAGGCCAGATCCAGGAAGGAGAATGGTTGGGAAGGGGCAACCACTCAGGGACAAAGTTGCAGACTCGCAATTTTGAAATTAAAAGACTTTTCTGGTGCTTCTGCATACGCTCGAACGAATGGGGGCAATGGTTGTATTAAAGCGTAATTACTACCTAATTCATCATCGTCGTCGTCCCATAATCCCCAACCTTTAAACTCTAGTTGTCTCTTAAGCAAGGGCTATAACTCCAACTGCGAAGCCAAAAACAGCAACTATCGAGCCTCGCAGAATCTGACCCGCATTGGGGGTATTTGTCGGGGTAGTAGCCTCGTTCTCGGCAGTAGAGGCTTCGCTTCCAGCAGTTGACGCCTCAGTACCAGCAGCTGAGGCCGAAGCCTCCCCAGTAGTCGCCTCCTCCTCGGCGGTAGGTGTTTCGTCCTCGGCAGACGTTTGCGTCCTTGTGGACAGTGTAGCGGCCGAGGTAGTTGCAGCAGCAGATGTAGCAGTCAACGAGTCAACCGCTGTTGTGATAGAAGGGCTCGACTCGCTCGACTCAGTCTCAACAGGCTGAGTATCGGTCTCAACATCAGTTTCAGTCTCTACTTCTGCTTCCGTGGTGGGCTCTGCCGCAGAAGTGAAACCGACGGTGGCAAAGTCCTTCCAGCATGATAGATAAGAGATGGTGCGAACTTCGGTTCCAGTGTAGCCAGCGCAACCAGGGTTCTTCTTGGGAGGAGCTCGGCCGCCGCCACAGTCAAGAGGGTCGCAAATTTGGCCGTCCTCGGGATCATACCAGTGGACGATACCATCGTCGCAGGTAGTAAAACTGTGCGTGTTGCAGCCAATGCCCGCTGCAAGCTTGGCCAGCATAAACAGCGGGACGACAGATGAAACAGTCGGTCGGACCATCTTGATGTTAATGTTGTTTGAAAACGAGTGACGTATAAACGATCGTGTTGTTAACGAGAGTGCTTAAGATTTCTCTAGAATAATCCCAGAGACGACGGAGGAATCCAACGCGATTAAATAACAACTAAAGATCAGAGAAACAAGGATTATAAGGCTTGGCCGCGTGAGTCAAAGATGATTTAATTACTGTAAATCGAGCGAAGGATGCGGAGGTTGCATCGCCGGAAATTGAAGCACACAGCCCACCTACTGTGCCGCAGAAGGCAACATGAACAGAGCTTGGGTCACATATTGGCACCTTATAGATCACTACCAACAGTCTTGAATGGCCAGGCTCGCCAATCGAACGTCCGGTCGTACGACGCTGAAAAGGGAAATCGCCGGGTCTAATGCAACATTGAAGAATAGGGGCTTGACTACGGCCTTGTAGGGCTATGTTGGGCATAATCTAGAACGGTCAGGGACAGATTGTACGGTGTATTTATTTATAGACTCCTGATAAAAATGCATGACCGTTGAATAGAATCTGAAATGGGTAATGTGGAGCGAAAATCTTATTAATCTAGGCAGCCTGGCCCAATGTTCGAGAACATGCAGGAGGGCCAGAGTAATATAGAAAAGAGAAACTCAATCATGTTTAATACTCCTATGCCCATGTTTAAGACTGTAGATCTATATTAGATACCAAATTTGTGGCGACGGTGAACGAACTGAACTTCAATCATTCATAGCAGCTGTTTTCACCAACTGATTTTCTCTCTAGGTAGCTAGGCAACATTAGTTTCAACGTGCAAAGAGGCCATTAGTTAGAAGAGTAAAAAATAGAGTTAGAAAGGAATAATACTATTAATTTTACAAATAAATAAAAAAAAATTGAACTGTCACATTCCCGCAAGCACAACAAGCCCGTTTGCATGAAGGGTTACCTATTGCCGGGTGATTGTGTTTGTTGGCTTCAACGGCTTACACGGGTTTGAGCGAATCAGCGTGACCGTATTCGCATGACTCACGTCTTGAAAAGACACTCTGGTCACTCAACCTGTCACGGTTGACACGCCAACACAGTCTTCTGAGCTAAAACCACATATCTTGCCGAGTTTGTATATTTAAGTCTTCTTATCAAAAAAGATTTATCACATCAACTCTTTCATCAAGCACAATTCCAAGTCAAAAGTGAATCAATCTCGGGACCTTCCGGCACACGGACCATACCTTATTCGGCCCCCCCCTGACTCGATTTCTCCATCCTTCCGATCTCGGCCGGACCATCTTTCTGCCGGCGGGGTGCCGAGTCCGGCTCTTCTTCTCGACGAGGGGCACCAAGATTTTTCCACGCAACCAAGCAAACATCATGGCATCCGAATCCACGCATACTGAGTCACAAGTATACCTCTCCACGAGGGGTGGTGACTATGGTGTAGGCTCTTCCAACGCGCTGTGCGCCATTGGTACCTCGCTGACCTCTCCAGCTCTCCTTCGAGACTGTTGTCCTGAAGGGACTGGCTGCCGATGGCGGTCTTTTCCTGCCCCATGAGATCCCAACTGCGAAGGACTGGGTACGTATGCCGTCTTCTGCGTTGCGCGACGCCTTTTCCTGGCTCTCAATGGCTCGCGATGCGGTTCTAAGCGACCAATAACTAACAATTGACCCCAGGAAAGCTGGAAGGATCTCTCCTACACCGAACTCGCTTTCCAGATCTTCACCCTCTACATCTCCCGCAGCGAAATCCCCGCCGACGACCTGAAGGCCATCATCGAGCGAAGTTACTCGACATTCCGCGCCAAGGAGGTCACACCTTTGGTCAAGCTTCAGGACAACCTCCACCTCCTCGAGCTCTTCCACGGACCCAGCTACTCTTTCAAGGATTGCGCCCTGCAATTCCTTGGTAACCTTTTTGAATATCTTCTGGCCCGCAAGAACGAGGGCAAGGAAGGACGAGGTGCGCAGATGGAGGCATTTGGCAATATGCCGAGTGTATTTTGGCCAAAACAGGAAATTCTGACAAGCGAATAGACAGACACCATCTGACAGTTGTCGGCGCGACAAGCGGTGATGTGAGTCATTGCAATGCTCGAATTTTGGGCTTAAAAAATACTGATAGTCTACAGACCGGATCTGCCGCTATTCACGGTCTCCGGGGCAAGAAGGATGTATCAGTAACCATCCTGCACCCCAAGGGCCGTGTCAGCCCTATCCAGGAGCTCCAGATGACAACTTGCACCGACGCCAACGTTCACAACCTGGCCGTGACAGGAACTTTCGACGATTGCCAAGTACGCATTGCGTGATTTGATCTATGATCTGGCACTAACAACATTACAGGACATCGTCAAGGCTCTGTTCAGCGACCCCGAGACGAACAAGGATCTCAAGCTCGGCGCCGTCAACTCGATCAATTTTTCCCGAATCCTCGCCCAGATTGTCTACTACTTCTACTCATACTTCACTCTCGCGAAGCAGAACCCTGATTTCAAGATCGGTGACAAGGTCCGCTTCGTTGTGCCAACCGGAAACTTTGTGAGTGCCCTTCCTGCGGTCGAAAGAATCATAACTAATGGATTAAAATAGGGCGATATTCTGGCTGGCTACTTCGCGACCCGCATGGGTCTTCCCGTCGACAAGCTTGTCATTGCCACTAACGAGAATGACATCCTCGATCGATTCTGGAAGACCGGCCGATATGAGAAGCACGTCGCCCGAGGTGCCGAGGCTGAGGGCGGTCTGGAGGTGGATGGAGTCAAGGCTCATGAGGATGGTGTGAAGGAAACTCTCAGCCCTGCCATGGACATTCTGGTATCCAGCAACTTCGAGCGGCTCCTTTGGTTCCTGGCATACGAGTTTGCTGCCACCGTTGGCATGGATGTCGAGTTCAACCGAAAGCAAGCAGGCCAGGAGGTCAGCGCATGGCTTAAGGACCTGAAGGTTAAGGGAGGCTTCGGACCCGTCTACATGGACGTTCTCACCAGCGCACGCAAGACTTTCGAGAGTGAGAGAGTCAGCGACCCCCAGACTCTCGAGACTATCAAGGGGATTTACGAGAAGGTCGGCTACATCCTCGACCCTCACTCCTCGGTCGGTGTTACCGCGTCTACTCGATCCCTGCAGCGAGCTGGACCTAACGTTCCCCACATCTCTCTCTCTACCGCCCATCCCGCCAAGTTCGCCGGCGCCGTCGAGCTTGCTCTTAAGGACGAGAAGGATTTCAACTTTGAGGAGAAGGTTCTTCCGGAGGAGTTCATCGGCCTCGACAAGAAGCCCAAGCGTGTCTCTGATGTCAGCAACGACTGGAAGGCTGTGAGGGAGCTGGTCAAGGAGCAGGTTGAGAAGGAGCTTTCAGGCCAGCACTAGACTATGGTCCTAAAAGGTGTTGTTTGATTTTTGTGCCAATTAAGCCCAAATGGCAGGCGATAGACTAAAAAAAATCACTGTTTTCTTTGTTCACCTCTTGAAGGTGTCTTCCATACTTATGCATGCTGCCTAGCATTCTGAGCCCTCAGTTTACCTCGAAACCTATTAGGTACTAGTACATACAAATAACATAGGGGTTGAAAAAAGTATGATATTCATCAATATGTATGTTTCGGCTCCCGTGCTTGGAGTGGCAACTCGTAAAGAGACGTCGGTGGCAAGGCGTTCTCCGTGTTATCTTTACCAGCCTCAGCATTTCCAAATCCGCCTCGAGGACGTGTATTCAACCAATCAGCAGTGCCAAAATTGGTGGTGGCGTCGCTAGTCGCATGTTTCACCACCACGTGGGTGAGGCTTGACAAACGTCTGGCCAACTGCAGATGAAGTCCGAGCATCCTTGCTTTTGGAAATATTGTTTATAACCCATGGGCCTCGATTCTTTGTTGATCCTCGGCCAAGTCCGAAGCCAAGACTCAACACCATCACCATGAAGTCAGTTGCATCTGCCTCTCTGCTCCTCCTCTCTGGGCTTGCCTCATCGTTCGCCCAAGACGCTGCGTCCTTGACTTCAGCGTCGAGTACAGCTTCCACAACCGGGATCAGCCCCGAACTCGAAAAGGATCGCGCCGAATGCTTTCAGGACTGCTACAGAAACTATGGCAGTTTCCCTAGCTGCCCACTTGGCAAAGACAAATTCTTTGAGTGCTGGTGCGCCGAGGATGATTGGGTAGAGAAGGAGGAGGATTGCGTGTGGGATGTTTGTGGAGTTGATGCCTACAACAGTATGTGATGAAAGGATTTGTGCTAAAGTCGAGATGAAAGAAGGCTAACCATTTGGATGATAGGCTACGGTGATATACAGCGAAGTCTTTGTGCAAAGGTTGAGACTGCTTCGGGCAAGGCTACTCAGACGACGACTTCGGTAGGACTCTTACATGCTGACACCTTGCATATAACTAATCGTTCATAGATTACAACTGAAGAAAAGGCTACCCAGACAACAGCTAGCCCTGAGACGGAAAGCTCTGCTCCTATTCAAACTGACTCGTCGACTTCCGAAACTGGCACCACTTCCACATCTAGGACTGCCTCTGGTACTACCTCTACTGTGACCCAAGAGGAGACAGCTGAAGCAACCCAGGAGCCAAATGGCGGCGTAGTTGGCTTCGCTTCTGGTGCGAAGGCAGGGCTGGTCGTCGGCGTTACGTATCTTGTTTTCATGATTCTTTAGACGTCTTGCAAAATGCTAGGATTTTAACGTCAAGGACGTAATGGATACATATAAAGGCTTCGAGAACAATAGAGTAGAATAATCACTCAAGGTAGATATGGATACACGTTGAACATTGTCGTTTATATGTCATGGTCCCGTTGCGTGCATTGAGATCAAGTGTGGGACTGCATTGCTCCCTACGCCAGTACAGAATCCTCAATGAGGTCTCCAAGGAGGGATAAAACGGGCATTCGGTTTTCATCGTCGATCTTCTTTATCGGTTATCCCGACTTCAACTATGATAAAGAACACATTTCCAGCACATCATAGCATCATATCCCGATGCTAACACAGTGGCCGGTTTTCATCATCTTATAGCGCCTTTCGAAGCCCTTCATGCTTCACTACCCACCCATCGCCCTTAGGGAACCCTGGCGCATCTCCCTTGGAGCCATCCCACCCCTCTGCCATGTACGCAACTATGAAATCATCAGCTTCAGTACCTTATTGAGGAGCGGTTTCAAAGGAGATCTTACCCGCTAGAAGGAAACCGGCGTTTCCAGGCATGAAAGGTGGTGGTGTACCTCCATCGCCACCTCGGATTGCAAATCCTAGTGTCCAAAGTCAGATACAAGTCGTCCTTGCTAGAATTATGGAAGGGTTACTTACCCACATCATCAAATTTCCAGTAGTCATAAGCCGTCAAATGATAAATAGCTCGCTTGGGGTTCCCAATTCTAGCCGAGTTAATAGCCAAGATAGGTCGTCCCCATCCTCGAATATTCTGATCCGTCCAGACTTCCCAAACCTTGTCCGCCGTCCGACGGGCCACTTTCTCATCAATGGCAGGTGTATCAGGTAGAATGCCCTGAAGCATGATGAGGCTTCTGGGGTCACGGTTGAGAGCCGGATCTTCCCACCATGAGGCGTTGAGGCCATCGTAGACGGCGTAAAGGCCGTCGATTTGAGTTGGTTTGGCGAGGTTTTTGGCTACAGTTGTCCAGTGCCTGGGGATGGGAAGGCCGAGCTTCTTCTTCCACTCGCGGGCGACGTCGAGTCCGTATCGCCAGTATGCTACTTCGTAGGCGAGATTGAGTGTAGCAGCGGCGGGTGTGTTTTCAGTCACACCGATGGAGCTGCACTAGTAAGTTTCTTGAACCTAGTATTTCTGAGCGCGAGTACTCACGGAGGTCCAAGATCATATTTGCCAGAGGACTCGTTGTACCATGCGTAAGACGCCATGTAGTTTGCGCTAGCTTCAAGAATAGGGTCCCATCGCCTCAGAGTCTTTCGAGTAGGCTGAGACTTGTAGGCCAACATGGCCATGTACATAGGATGAGGTTGCTGCCACATGAGGTACGCGTTGATACCACCCGGCGAGCTTCTCCCCGTAATTGTCTCGGTCATCTTGGGCCAACGGGCTCCCTCCCAACCCATGCCTTCAGCTCTCGCAAAGGAAGTAGGTAGAAGCTTTTCGTAAAGAGCAGGAAAGATATTGTGGAAGAATTTGTCGCGGCCCCATGAGACCCAGTGGGCGTTGTGCCAGACAACCATTTCCATGTGGAATTTGCCTGGGCGGGTTAGACATGATCGATATCCAAGGGACGCTTATACGTACCATACCACCCATTGTTCATCAGCCCACTCTCCTGAGGAGACTCGCCGGTGGCTGCACTGTTAACACGTACATGGTATTGCGAGGTGACGATTCGTCGTTGCAGCTCGGTTGCGTTGGGGTTGGTAGAAGCAGTCAAATCGACAAAGCCTCCCCTCTTCCAATAGTCGTGCCACTCGGCCGAGTTTCGCTTTCTGATTGTTGAAGGAAGATCAGGAACTCTTTTCTCAGGGGAAAAGTGTGCTGTGAAAGAAATGGTTGAACCATCATCTGGAGATAAGACGTATCGGTGAGCTGTGACAGCCGTAGAGTCCTCGGGCTCGAGTCTCTTTAGCTCGAAAGGGATCTTGTTTGGCCACCGCAAGTTGACATGGTATTTTGTTCCCAAGTCATGATAGATATGTGCCGTATCCTTCTTGGAGCCTCGCACTTGCTTCGTGGTGTGGTTCGCCGGAAAGTCGTAGACACCAACAAAGACCTCATACTTGTACTTGGTGGTGTGAATTGGCGGATAAGGAAAGTCAAACTCGACCTTGAGCTTTCCAGAGTCAATAAGCTTTGACTCAATTTCGAATGTCACGGCATCAGAGTCAAAGTCGCCCTGTGTGACGACCTTGACCTTTGTGCCATCCACCGTAAAGGTTGAGGTGATGACACCACTCCAAAGATCCAACTCTTGATGCGTGTTTGAGATTTGGTCTGCTGCAAGTGTAGCGTCCTTGTATCGAAGTCCGATACGACCCAGGTTGATGCGGTTTGGGTTGCCGATGAGCCACTGAGATACGTCTGGAAGGTTTGGATCCGGAATGTCGTATGAGACGTTGCGGCCATGCGTCAATTTCGGCACACCAGTGTAGGCATCAATTGGACTAATCACGGTTAGTTAAATCTTTTAGATATTGGATCCAATGCAACGTACGGCCCCTCAGGCTCAGTATCATTATGCCATGCCCACACAGACATCGTGTTGAAAGGGAGATATGTCTGCATCCCAGTGGTATCTACACCAAAGGCAAAGTTGCCATTACCCACTTGGAGAGGAGTAGTCTCATTGTTGATGAGCTTTGTTCGGACGATGTTGTTCTCCGTGACAATTCGTTTCCTAACAGTGTCAGCTGTGTTTGGCATCAGCACAAGAGCGCTCACCTGTCAATGGCTCCAAGAGCCACTGCGGGTAACAAGAGCAAATAGAGTCTCTTCAAGGCCGCCATTTCTGCTACCATACCCAGGAGCTTCACCTGCCGCCATTATTCCCGTGGCGGTCTGGCATTTTATCTCATTCCACCCTTGTCTCTTAGTCCCACTCAAAATCCGGGGTAAACCACGCCGAGCATCCATCACGACACCGAACCCGGATACCAATACCCCGAAAACTGTCTTCGATTCTCGTGATGTCTGAAGATCTCGCCTGACAAAGCTGTGGGGGTCCAAGCTAAAAAACCCGGGGTAGTTGTGTTTCCGCCAATTCGCGTGCTGCCCGCACCTTGGGGAGGTTGTGATCTGCGTGCATTTAGCCGACTGGGATCCTTCTGGAGATGGGGTTTGGGAATAGCCGGGTATTAAGGAATGGGGGCAATGGCTTTCAGTCTAACCTTGTATTCTAACCGAGCTCGGTTGCAAAAGGATCGTGCTCGTTCACGCACCTCGTTCTCGTAGGATTGGTGATTATAGAGTGTCTAGGCCGTCGGTCCAGAAAGCTCAAAGTTTGTGTATCTCCCCTGCTGCTGCAACTCTTGGGCCCTTATCGACAGACTGTCCGTGTTCATTTCGATTCCAGAAGGCACCGTCTGTAAAGTCTTGTCTGCCAACGGGAGAGAGTGCTCAATCAAGAACCGCACCATCCAGCCGTCTAGCCGATGCGTGTACTCGGCTGATAGTAAACAGACGTTTTGGAAGGTGACCAGTCGCGAGATCTGATACCGTTAGCATTTGAAGTTGTATCAAAAGTTAGTATCTGCATACCATGGATGTTGTGTTGGCCCAGTACTGCTTGAGTTCCATCAAAGCCGCAAAGTTGGAGTTGAGATCCCGTCGAGCATTTGTCAATTCATTCTCGTCACCGAATAACAAGGTATGCAGGAGAACTGAAGAAGAAACCACTGCCATATGACCAACTGTTGGGTACACGGCCTCGCAGCCTTCCGTCTCTCGAGCCATGCGAAGAAGTGCGCTGTAAGCCGATGCGTGATGCTTGCAACGAGAGACACAAGTCTCCCCAAGCTCAGTCAAAGAGTTTCTAGCTTCGAGATACCGAAAGTAGAGGAGCGTCGAGTAGTGGTGGTAACCCAAGTGAAGTGCGACAAATGGCCCGCCTGTCCCTTTGGCTTGGTGAAAGCGGAAGTTTTTATCCGTTTCCTTGGCGTCTGTGGGGAGCATCTTTTCCCAGAGATCCAGCTTTTGGGAGAGTTCGGCTGCTGTACGATCAAGTTCCCAGCCATCAAAACATCCCTGGGCACTTTGCCTGTTGAGATCTTGGATGGGGCCAAAGTGCTGGACCAGAGAGATCATGTGTGCCCAGAGTCCTGGCTTCCAGGTACCTTCACGTATGGTTAGGTGCTGGGGTAGAGAGTGGAAGACGCTCTCGTCCATGGGTAGATCGATATTGCCGCCGAGATCTTTGATCTGACGAGGTAATCCGATACCAGACGAACACCAACGGTCAGCCATGAATAGTGACCACCAGACCCTTCTTTCGATCTCACGCTCGACAACTGAGCCTGTTGAGGCGGGAGAGTTGAGACGCATGATCTGAGCCATGCTATTTCCAATGCCTGCAACTATTAGCGACCAGAAGTGTGAGTTGGGTGGGCGAAGTACGAAAGTATAAAGCCTCTGACGAAGGATTCCCATGACTTGCGCATAAGTTTGCAATGAGTATGCATGTCTGGATATTCTCGAGGCAAATGTTTTCTAGGTCAGATTGAAGTAGACGTTTCGACTCATCAAGAAGCGACAACTCCATGCTCTGGACTTGATAGTCTGCCGAGAATCTACAGCCCATACTGCAGAGAGAAAGCAATAGGGCTCTGTTGATAGTCCCATGGCGCACGTTGTCTCGTAGAGTGGGCTGATGAAAGAGACTGTGGGGTCGATCGTGGATCTTGACCAGGTAATATTCGACGAGCTCCTGGGCCATTAAGGGTGTGAGCTCAGGCGTCGGTGATAGTCCGGACTCATGAGGTGGACTCTGTTGAACTTGTCTTGGTGGCTTGGGGAGAATGCTGGTAGAATCGCGAGTTGTTACACGAGTCCCACACTGCAGCTTTCTCCTCTCGCAGGACACGCAAGCTTCGCCGACGCCTCGGCGGATGCACCGGCGCTTTGCCTCCCGACATTGCCTGCAGGCTGTGGGTGGTTTCATGCTTCGATCTTTCGGGATAAGAGGACACAAGACAGAGATGTATGATGGACAGGACTCCACATTCAAGAGAGCAGTGCCTGGGGATCCTTGAGAGCTTCGGTAAAGGGAAGCCGGCCTCAAGATGCAGGGATCGGGTTTGGACGTTTATGAGTGGTTGATAAGCCGTGATCGGCATGCTCTCCGAGTGGGGATATGACCACTGACTGACTACCCTAGACATCCAAGCGAGCCGCGTGGGTTAAGATAGAACTTCATAGAAGCGAGAAATCTAAAGGGCGCAACTCCTTGAACTATTCTTCAATACTACTAGTTTAATAACAAGAGAGTTTCCTTGTGACTTACTACTCTGATCCTCTTTGATACATCATTCGTTTAGTTTTGACAAAGTGCCCATCATTCTGCCTTGGACACACTGCAATGATCCCTTCATGCTAATGTCACAACTGCAGTCTTGCCCAGCATCTTGTTAAAATTCCTTAGCTGTGAGTCCATTTTAGTCAGTTTGAAACTAGACTACTGCTCCTACTAATCCTCAATGTCATAGAATTCGACCTCGGAGATCATTGTCCTCGCCGGAATGGTAACACAAATGGGGAACCCTCCGTAATCCGGGTCTTCGTTGGGCATCATGACGTAGCTGCCACTCCTCGTCTCATCACCATTCAACATCCTAACCGTCCTCAGAGTCCCAGTCTCTTCGTCAGAAACTATCTTCTCGTCAAACTTGAGAATCCCGGTGAAAGTCGCCTTCGGGTTTACCGAGCGCGCTCTGATCTGGAAGCCCTTGCCAATGAGTAAGAACTTGCCCCTGCCTTTGTGAATGACTATTCCTGAACCCGTGCCGGGTTTTCCAAAGACGAAACACCTCTCGATGATGATTTTGAAATCTCCCCACTGACGAACAACGACTTTGTTCGGATCAGAGCCATCTTCGTTCAGTTCGTCAAAGCAGAAGCCCACCGAGTCTTCACCTCGACGCTGCGATTCAAGAAGAACAGCGGAAACAGACTTGAGCAAACCGTAGTGCTTGGTCCATGCTGCTTCTTCCTCTCCCTCGAGGGTATCGATACCGAAGGGTGAGACGCCCATTGCTGCATGTGAGCCGTACGCAATCCAGATTCTTCGAACGCCGTACTCGTCTCGGCGTTGCTCTGGGATGAAGAGTGGTTGATTTCGATGGCGATACTCCGCACAAGTCGAGTTATAGTCTGTCAGGTAACAGTCTGGCGAAATAAAGTCGAGGTTTGAGGCGAATGTCTGCCAGATGTCGAGGACATTGCTCGTGCCTCCTCCAGAGGGATATTCACCAGGTGCTCCGCCACCGCCGACGACTACTGGAAAGTCGTTCTC
The DNA here is from genome assembly GCA_003946985.1 of Fusarium duplospermum. Lineage (NCBI taxonomy): Eukaryota > Fungi > Ascomycota > Sordariomycetes > Hypocreales > Nectriaceae > Fusarium > Fusarium duplospermum. The sequence continues at coordinate 28,692 of NKCI01000180.1, read as the reverse complement.
CGAGTCCTCGCCGGCGGAGTTGAGCCAGACATTCGTGTAGAGCGGAATTGGGTATGCTGCTTTGCCCATGTCGGCGACTTGGTTCAGGTACTTGGCATAATGGTAGGCCATGAACAGCTCGTCTGTATGTGGGCTCTTTCCAAAGACTGTCTCCCAGTCCGAATTCTTGATATCGGCTGTACGATCCTTGAAGACGGAAAGACTCCTCTTGAGATCTGGGCGGAGATTATCCCAGTCCTTGCTGAGAAACTCGACCAACTCATCAGGAACAGGCTCTGAGAACTTCTTGTTGGCAGCATCACTCCCATCACGGGAGTCACCCAAAAGACCCGTCTCGTTCTCGACCTGAACCATCAGGACTGTGGAATGAGCCTCGTCAATCTCCTTGACATGCGCCATCAGCTTCTGGAAAGCCCTTCCATCGGCCTCGGGAGCTTCTTGGTGGAAAATCGATAGCACGTCTCCTGTTTCGAGGATGCCACCAGCCTTTCGTAATTTTGCTCGAGGGAAGCGTTTGGGGTTTGTCTTGACCCAACCCGGAACATAAGTTGAAAGCCCTAGGAGACATTATCAGCATTGGATATTTTGCAACACGTACTTCAAGATTGCCTACCATTCTTGAACGAGCCAAACCAAAGCAGAACAAGGTGTAATCCGTGCTTCCTGGCACCTAGAATCACCTTATCTAACTCCTCAAAATCAAAGCTCCCCTCAACTGGCTCAATCATCTCCCAAGTAACACAGCCCAAGATGGTGTTGATATTCATGTCAGCCAACTTCTGCCAAACCGTGTCCATGTACTCGGCGCTCGTCATGGACGAGTTCTGCAGCTCAGCCGCACGCATGAGAAACGGCTTGCCTTTCACGACAAGCTGTTTCGAGGCCTTTGTGGCGACGAGGTGAGGAGTTGGTACCATTTTCATTGGTGCGGTTGAGTTTGATTGTGTCGAGAAGCGTAGAGTCTAGAGCGCGTGAAAGGAGAAAGGAGGGGACTTGTTCTTTAAGACTTTGGCATGCGTTAATTTGTTGGTCTTACCGGCCAAGGATCGTCAAATCAGGCATGGGGAGCTGTGCATGATGTCGGGATTCATTTGTCGTAATTGGTTATCATGGAATTAATTCCGAACGACGGTGGATAACGTGGTTGACTTCGAGTCAGCGAGTTGGATGCTTCGGAAGAGGAGACATGACGAAAGCTACATATCCGCACCACTAACATTCCGCAATTGACCTGTCATCGGACCTCAAAGTCGAATAATCGCAGTTGGTCCCGTAAAATCATTCCTGCAATGCCGGGAATGAAGCCGTCTGATTGGGTGATAAGCCGTATCAACAGCTTCGGCCTGCAGGTGGCTCGACGTAAACGGCAACGTGCGTAAGAGGGATTGCTCGGTTCCCAACAACCTGCAGCCTGCCAAGAGGCTCAAGCGAATCCCATTACTACCCCAGCCAAGATCATTCATGAAGAAACTGGTTACCCTCCATGATGCGCTTGGAGTCTCAGGCCGAGCTCATCAACCCCGGATTGTCTCCAGACTGCGGGGGTGGCTCTGGATCCGGAAATGGATTAACGTGAGTGGCTCTCAAGCCGGAGCTGCTCCTCATCCCCAGACTTCCCCTCGTGTTCTTGTTTATTGGCATGGGGATCATACGACCTGGTTGAACCTTGTAGACGACATTGATACCAAGTTCAAGAATAAAAGACCAAAAATGCGACCTTAATTAAACCAAGCTCTGAATTCACATGCAATTCTTGTCTTTCAAACACTGAACCGTCTGCTTGTTTACTCTCAGAAGATGCCATCCTTGGCCCCAAGGTCCTACCAGCTCCTCGTGGGCGTCTTCGCCTCACTTGGAGCCTTTCTCTTTGGCTATGATCTCGGTGTCATAGCTTCCGTCGTCGCCTCCGAGACTTTCAGGTCCCAATTCGATCCTAACACTTCTGAAGAGGGTCTTGTCGTCAGCATGTTCACCGCAGGTGCCTTCTTCGGAGCAGGCGCTGGTGGTACCCTGGGTGATCGCATCGGTCGACGAGGAACAATCGTTGTCGGCGCCGTGGTGTTCCTTCTTGGTGGAGGTCTTCAAACTGGAGCTCGGAATATCCACTTCCTATGGACTGGGCGATTCATCTCGGGCCTGGGAGTTGGAGTTCTCTGCATGATTGTTCCTCTTTATCAGGCTGAGCTGGCGCATCCGCATATACGAGGCCGTATCACAGCTCTGCAGCAGCTCATGATTGGGGTTGGAGCTTTCGTCGCAACTTGGGTTGGGTGGGCTTGCTTTGTAGATCTCGGTGCTTCCAGTGCCCAGTGGCGGGTTCCTCTCGCAATCCAGAATGTTCCTGCGATATTCCTTGCCGCGCTCACCTACTTGTTTCCCGAGAGCCCTAGGTATCTTCTTTTGAGAACACCTCGTGAGAATCAACGTAACTGACCGATGTGTAGATGGCTCGCCGATAAGGACAAGGACGAAGAAACTCTCCACACACTGGCAAGACTTCATGCAAACGGCAACGTCGAGGATGCGTTTGTCATGGCTGAATATGATGAAATCAGAAATTCGATCCAATACGAACATCAACACGCAGCCAAGTCGTATAAGGAGCTGTTCAAGTCACGAAGCGCCTTCCGCCGTCTCTTCCTCTGCTGCGCCATCCAAGCCTCGGTTCAGATGACAGGTGTCTCGGCAATCCAGTATTATTCTCCTACCATCTTTAAGCAGATCGGTATTGCTACGGATGACACTCTCAAGTATCAGGGTATCAGCAACGGATTGGCTATTGTCGCCCAGGCCTGTGCTATGCTTTTGATTGATCGCACCGGACGTCGATGGCCCCTTATCGGAGGAAACCTCTTCAACTCGGTCACTTTTATCATTGCGTCTATTCTTCTTGCTCTGTTCCCTCCAGGAACATCCAGCAACCTGAGTGCGCAGTGGGGATTTATCGTCATCACTTGGCTTTACAACTTCTCCTTCTCTTCCACCTGCGGTCCGCTCAGTTGGATCATCCCTGCCGAGGTGTTTGATACCAACACTCGTGCCAAGGGTGTTAGCATCGCCACCATGGCCTCCTTTGCGTTCAACACAATGATTGTAAGAATGTCCTTTACCCGTTAGAGGGATTTCACCGCTGACCTTCTGCAGGGACAAGTTACCCCCAAGGCTATGGAGTCGATTGGTTACCGCTTCTATTTCCTCTTTGTCGTCTGTAACGTCACCAACGCCCTGTTCTTCTGGGTATTCCTCCCCGAAACCGCCCGCAGACCACTCGAACAGATGAACGAAATCTTTTCAAGCAAGAGTTGGATTGTTCTTGGCAAGCATACTTCCTCTGTCGCCAGGAACGATGTTGAGAGCCATGTTGATAAGACCGAGGTAACTCATGAGGCTGAGAAGAGAGAGAACTGAGGTCTTCTGATTTTTGGATATGAGCCGTTGTAAGTATGGAGTGACTTATTAGGTCTGCTATATGGGGATGGTTCGATCACAACAAGAGACTGATGCTTTAATCTTGGCATAAACCAAAATGGGGGTCATGGTGTAAGAACCGAGGTAACAATGCCATGAGCTCGCTAGTCCATTAATACATGATTCAGCTCAATTCAGTACTCCTCTAGGCACGCGTTCATGACTGGGTCTGAAATAGGCAAGGCAAAGCGCTGTGGACTATGTTCCGCGAGGGGTATACCACCTGACCGCCTTTTCTAGAGGCAAATGGAACTGGCAAGCTACTTAAGGGCAAGCAGCAAATCGATCACCGGAAAAGACGGACATGAAGACCGTCAGGTGTTTCCTCGGCGACACTTCGCCATAACCATGGCCCCATAAACAAGGAACAAGACCCATTTAGCCTGCAAGTTGAACGTGCCTCGTGCCAAATATGCAAGGAATAAGAACTCTAAGCTGTGGAGATTCGCGGAGAATAGTGCGCTTTTCGGGTTCGGCGCCGCGGACCGTTGACGATGGCTTCGGCGCCGAGGGCCGCTTTAGAAAGGTGATCTACTTTATTCAACTGTATTAAAGCTTCGGCTTGGCCGTTGAGTTGGGTGTTATCGAGATATGCGCCAAGGTGTTTCGAATTATCTATTGTTTGACATAGCCTCGATAATGTTGGGTCACTCCCTTGCTCTGGCCCTGGTCAGTACCACCTTACCGGGACTTGTTTCAGCGGCTCCTAGTGGTACGGACGCTCCTATTGTTAAAGTTCGGAATGGCTCCTACTATGGCATTCACAACTCTGCCTATAACCAGGACTACTTCCTAGGCATGCCATATGCGCAACCACCCCTCAAAGATCTACGATTCAGACATCCTCACTTTTTAAACGCAACATGGGATGGACTCCGTAATGCAACGGAGTATCAGTCCAAGTGTTATCAATATGGATATCCGACAGGACCACTAACAGGAGGCTCTGATGACTGTCTTCATCTGAACGTCATCCGCCCCTCGGGAGTCGCGGATGACAAGCTTCCTGTACTTGTATGGATTCACGGTGGTGGTCTTGTTGGAGGTTTCAGCGGCGATCCTGGCAACAACCTTACTTACCTTGTTGACGAATCTGTCAAGATGGGCTCGCCAATTGTTGCCGTATCAATCAACTACCGCTTGGCTGCCTGGGGATATCTATGGAGCAAGGCAATCAAGGAGGCGGGTGAGGGAAACAACGGCTTCCGAGATCAAAGACTCGCCTTGCAATGGATTCAGGAGAACATTGGAGCATTTGGCGGTGATCCTGACAAGGTGACCATCTGGGGTCAAAGTGGAGGCGCCCGTGGTGTTGCGTCCCAGTTGACAGCCTATGGTGGCAGAGACGATGGCCTATTCAGGGCAGCCATCCTCGAGAGTGCTACAGGATTCCACACCAGCTTCCGTGAGGAGACTGTTCAAGATGCTCTGGACTGGGACAAGGGATACGCTCAACTACTCAAGTTGACGGGATGTGAATCAGCCAAGGATTCCCTGCAATGCCTCCGAGAGGTTCCCTCTCTTGAGCTGGCCGAGAAGATTGGGACTATCACTTTCCCAGTCTATCTAGATATCGTCGATGGAGACTTTATGCAGGATGACCGCTCTGAGCTTGTTCGGCAAGGAAAGTTTGCTCACGTACCTGTCATCAACGGTGCGGCAACGGACGACGGCGATTTCTTTGCGCAAAAGGGAATCAACACGACAGCAGAGTGGGAGGCCTATCTGCGCAAAGAAGGGGCAAGCAATAGCACCATCGAGGCTATCTCGGCTTTGTACCCCGATATTCCCCGTGTCGGTCTCCCTGCCACTTTTGAAGGACGTCCAACTGGTGAATTGGCATCTTATGGCGCTCAGTGGAAGCGCGCATTGGCATTTGGTGGTGACAGGGCCATGCACGCACCGAGACGAGCTTGGGTCAAGACATGGGCTGCTGCGAATCTCTCTGCTTACAGCTATCGCTTTGACGTTGTATCTGGAGATCGAAATCCAGTCCAAGGGGCAGGCCACTCAGTGGACCTCCCCTTTGTCTTCCGTAACACCGATCGTCTAGCTCTACTCAACGCTACAGAGCCTGTTCCTGGATCTTTCAACGCCTTGGCTGCCTCTATTTCGAGGAAGTGGATTAGCTTTGCGGCAAACCTGGATCCTAACTTTGAGGGGATGCAGGGTGAAAAGTGGCCGGTGTACGAGGAGGAGGGAGGAAAGAATCTCGTCTTTCATATTAATGAGACTTCTTTGGTTCATGTTGAGGATGATACTTATCGAACGGAGCAGCTTGAGTACTTGAACAAGAAGTTGTGGAAGACTGGCTTGGAGGAGGGGAAATGAGGGGATTGACCACAACACCATTCCACACTTTGCAAAACTTAAAAAGACAAGAATTGATTCGTTAGTATGTATCACCATGAATCCCGTCGGTTGCTGAGGACAGAGCCTGGTAGGCAAAGCCAAAGTCATGTTGTATGTGAAGGGTGTGTCAGACTCGAACAGCATCTGCGTTGTGCCACTGTCATTGCCAAGGTACTGTCCACTGTGTCCAGATTGAATGCTGGAGTTTACCACTCAAGACAATTGTGCCGTTACTTCTCCAGTCAAGCCACATCCGGTGTCTCAGAACGGAGCTCGGAATCCGAACTCTGTGTTACGCTGATCCCATCAAGAATACGTCACGTACAGGTTGAGCTTCTGGTACTAATAGAGTTAATAGAAATACCGCATGTTCACGTCTCATCTCTTCTTGAAGCCTATTTCTTGCCGCACCGTGTTCAAGCGTTTTAACATGGCTTCTAGTATGCTCAACACTAACCCCGCCATTCACCTTCCCAACAAAGCTGACCTCCCGTTTACAGACGACGACTTCATTTCTCCAAGCCAAGAATACCCCCCGGCGGTAGACTTACGTACAATCACAGCCGAGCGTCCAATTCCATTTATTCCTCCGCATACCCTAGCCCTTATCTCGCTCAAGGAAGACGAGACGAGGAAACAGGCCCTGGAGGTGTTGAATAACCTAAATGCTGCCCTCGCTGCGAATGATCTGGATGCTCTTCAGCAATGCTTCTTCTCCGAGCAAGCGTATTGGAAAGACACTCTAGCTCTTACCTACCACCTCCGCACTTTCTTTTCTCCCCACGTTATTGCGGCCAATCTTTTGGAAACGCGCAAGCTCAGGGGTATCAATGGCCGCCTAGAACTTGATGCCGCTGTCTTCACTCCTGCTGCCCCGACTCTTGTACGTCTGACTTCATGGCTACAAGTCCAGGAGATCACATGGCTAATCAATAGTCTTCATCCACAGCAATTCATCGACGCCTCGATTTCTTTCGAGACCAAGTCTCCAGGCGCTTGGTGCAGCGGACGCATCCTTCTCCTCCCAGTCAAAAACGACGACAGCGCTTTAGAGTGGAAGATCTGGATCCTCAGCACCAAGCTAGAGAATCTAGACGTGCATCTAGAGGATGAGTCCCTGCTTGAGATTCCGGGCAGGCAGGTTGAGAATCTCAACCACTTCGAGACTGATGTCTGTATTATCGGCGGTGGAAACGCGTAGGTTGTTGGTCGAGCCCGTTTGACGTATTGACTAATTAGGCATACTTTAGTGCTGTGGCTCTCGCAGCTCGTCTCAAAGCCCTTGGTGTTGAGAGCTTCATTTGCGAGCGAAATGCGCAAGTTGGTGATAACTGGGCTCTCCGTTATGACAACATGCGCTTTCACCTTCCAACTTCTGTTTGCGAGCTTCCCTACATGAGTAAGTAATCCGTTATTGGTCCGAAGGAATATCTCATGTGGTAAATGGTCATATACTGACCAGTCAATTACGTCTAGATTATCCAAAGGAACAGCAGTCGCCCCATTTGCTCACCAAAGACGAACTGGCACAACAAGTTCAGCGCTATGTCGCAACTTTCCACCTCAACTTCATCACCTCGGCCAAGATTCAGTCAACCGTCTACAACCAATCGTCTAGACGATGGACTATCAAGTTCCAAACTCCCAGTGGACAGCGCGTAGCGGTCTCGAAGCACTTGGTACAAGCGACTGGTGTTCGCTCCCAAAAGCCATATCGACCACTTGTCCCCGATGAGGGTCTATATAAAGGCATTGGTCTCCACTCAGCGGAATTTAAAAATGGTGACGAGTTGAAGAAACAAGGCGCAAAGGTGAGATACATGCCTCGTGTTTGAAACATCACTGAACAACGTTCCATAGTCGGTTCTTATCATAGGCTCAGGCAGTTCGGCATTCGACATTCTTTCAGACTGTTATGCGGCTGGGCTCCAAACCACCATGGTAGTCAGATCACCAACCTATATCATCCCTTTTGAATACGTCAGCCACGAAGCCAGTTTCGGTGTGTACGATCACGGCGTCGAAGCAGCTGACAGGCGTTTCATGACGCTACCGACCATGGTCCAAGGCCAACTAACCCAGGGTCTCTTGCAGAAGTTTGCTTCTGAGGAGCCAGACCGTTATGCGCCACTCGCTGCAGTAGGCTTTCCGGTCATTGACAGTAGAGATCCTTCTCAGTTGGTTCTGTCCAATCTTCTTGAGAGATCACGAAGCCACTACATTGATTTAGGCGACACTGAGTTGATTGTGGATAAAAAGGTTGGCATCAAGGCTGGAGTTACGCCCATTGTTTTCACCGCAACTGGCCTTCACTTCTCAGACAACAGCGATCTAGAAGCAGATGCTATTGTCTGGTGCACGGGGTTCGCTGATCAGGACATACGAACCGTCGCTGAAGAGATCCTTGGAGGCCATGGTGTATCCACCTCGTCTGAGGACTTTGATGAGGACAAGAATCTGCTTGGTCCAAGAGACATCGCATCTCGTCTCGATGCTACATGGGGTATCGATTCCGAAGGCGAAATTTGTGGAATGTGGAAGCGTCATCTTCGTCTTGAAAATTATTGGGTTATGGGGGGAGCCACTCAGCACCATCGCTGGCACTCACGAACTCTGGCATTGCAAATCAAGGCGGCTCTAGAGGGTATTCTGCCACCTGCTTATCACGAGACACGAGGGTTATGAAATGGGGTAGTATTTTGGGCGTTATCTTCAATCTCTTTCGTACGGGCTTTCCTCCATACTACGAAATTGTTCATCTCCTGGGCTGACTGTCTCTCACTTTGTATTCATCCAGGGGGTTATTCACAGCACTGATTTCGGCACAATAATGTTGCAAGATATTGCTTTAATTTGTTTTTTATTGGCCTGCTTTTTACCAAACTGATCGCTCAATTGACCAACACTCATCCACCTCTCATCTTCTCCCTTGAACCCAACAATCTTACAGCTTGCTACTAGGTGCAGCCGCCTTGGGAACCCCAAAGAGAGACAGGTCATTGGTAGACTTTCCATCAATAGCCAGCTCAGCAGCAGCACGACCAATCGCAGGCGCAAACTTGAATCCATGCGCAGCGCCCAAAGCCACAATGACATCCTTGTGCTTCTCCAATGGGCTGATGATAAACTGACGATCCGGCGTGATGGTATACTGGCAGGTGACAGTACGCATGGGCTCACCCTTGCCCGGTATCGTGTTGCTCATAAAGTCTTGAAGCTCCTTGGATAGCTCTGGCGAAGGGATGTAGGTGCGTTCCTCAGGTGTCATGCGGTTGTATGATGTATCCCGACCGGCCTTGATTGTTGGCTCGCCGTAGCTAGGGAACCCGTAGAAGGCGGGCAGACCTCCCCAAATCCAAACGGGAAATTTGTCTTGCTCAAAGTTTCGCAGGTCCGAATCCTTTGGTCTAAAATAAGTCACCTGCTCCTGCATCACATCGAGAGGAATCTCAGCCTTGAGGGGCTTCAGAAGCTTGTTCGTCCAAGCATCAGTTGCAAGGATGACCTTCTTGGCATGGAATTTTCCCTTCGGTGTCTCAATAACAACACCAGTACCAGCGCCATCAGGTGTGACACGGTCAACTGGAGTCTTCTCCTTGAGGACGGCACCATGTTGACGAGCCAGGAACTGCATGGCCGAGACTGACTTTGAGGCGTGGGCGACACCAGAGTCGGCAGTGTAAACAGCTTGTACATTATCGGGGACCTTGAACTGAGGCCAGCGCTTATTCGCTTCTTGAGCGGAGAGAAGCTCGTAAGGAACCCGGTTAAGGTCGAGACTCTTTGTGTATCCCTCAATTGAGAACATCTTGTGGCCAGTGTTTGGGGGAAAGAAGATGATGCCACCGGTGATGGTCAACAGTTCTTGGCCAGTTCTTCGTTCAAGGTCGGCCCAGTCCTTGTAAGCGGATCGAGCGAGTGCCACGTACTCAGGCTCTCCGTATGAAGTTCTGACGATACGAGATGTATCACTGGAGGCTCCTCGTACGTGGCCAAACTCGAATTGCTCGAAACCGATGACCTTGGCACCCTTCAGAGAGGCGTGGTATGCTGCCGCACTTCCCAGAGCGCCCAGGCCGACGACAGCTACATCGAATCGTTCCATTGTTGATGTGGTGATTGATTGAGTTGACAGGTAAAAGAATATATGTGTATGGCTCAGGGGTATCAAGATGGATGGTATAAAGACAATGAAGACAGATGATGAAGGACAAGGAGGTTAAACATGGACTTTGGTTCTCATTTGTAGTCGCTATCCAGAACGGAAGTGAGAGTCTCAACTCCAATCGGAGCCAATCCGCTTCCACCAACTCTATCACTGTAATTCTCCGGGTTCCGTGCGGAGCACATCACGAACGCCGTTTGCGGGGTAAAGATAAGCCCAAGGCGATGGGATAAAGCTCCGTCCCCACTGTCATTGACAGCCGGGAGGTCATATGATCGGAATCTGCCGTCCCCGCCCGGATGAGTCGAAGCTTACTGCATTGGGCGTGGCGATCCGCTTCGTGGTGTTTTCCACATTTTTATCAACACAACAACTGGCTCGTTTAATCAGTTGTCAGGTAGTTAATGATAAGAAAGAAAAGAAAAGATAGCCAAAAAGAAATACGAGTAAGAGTGGTTGCTGGCTTGGGCCAAGGAGAGATGTGTTTGAACAGCACCACAACCAACAAAACAGCAAAAAAAGAACTCATGCGTTGCGCATGTGGCGATTCTCTCCCGCCGGGAATTGAACCCGGGTCTCAAGCGTGACAAGCTTGCATACTGACCACTATACTACGGAAGATGATGGTTGTTGAGCAACCATTGTAGCGAGGATTCGATGCCGGGGACTCACGACATGATGATCATAAACCCTTGCGTTTTCCGACACTGTGAACGGAAAGTCGTCCTGGGAAGAATGAGGAAGGAGCAGTCGGCTCTGTTACACGCCAACAAATTCGAGGGCAGAATTGATAGAGAGAATCCTGCATCGCTTTCTCTTTTCTCCGAGTTCATATTCCAAGACTTGCTTGACAACTTCAACCTCGCATCCCTTAACCTTAACGAGGTATAGCTTTCGAATCTTGCAGCTCAATGATATTGACCATGTGTGAATAAGGTTTAAGAATAGAATAAGTGATATGGGTGACAAAAAGGGCGGAGGACAGGTCAACCCTCACCAGTGACTCCCAGTCACCGCATTTCCGTTTCATTTGATTGTAATATCACGTTTATTTTAATTCGACACTTCAATTTGATGAACTCTCTAAGATTGAAGTGATTCGTAGCCCTTGACGCTTTCACGTCTGTACCAAATTCTACTGGTTCATTACAGACAACCCTTCATTCCCACGCCAAGCCACAACGATATCCTCAATCAGAGGGGAGCTTTTCCATATGAATTACACCGAAGATCTCGAGTGCCAAGATGCATCTTCAGCCCATATGTGAGGGATAGACATGATTGATTTCACATGTCTTGAAGCCTTAGGTATGTTGTGCTTCGCTGCAAGCCACGACATTGGTCAGACTCGACTCAGCTCAGTCGAGCTTACGTCTCTGGCGTTAAATTCTCCCATGCCTCCAAACATGATCTTTACAAATGCCATGGTTGAGAATCTGTGTAAACCAGAATGTCTAAGGGGGTGATTCGCGGGAGTCTTGGGTTTCAATACTTGGGGTCTTGGAGTGCATCACCACCGGCAGAATTGAGTTATTTGGCCCAGAACGCTCACTTTCATTCATGCAAGGCACAGGAGCTCTAGCTGTCCTAAAACGGTCATGAGCAAAGCGCAATGCCCGAACCAAGTCTGCGAGCGACAGCTTCCAACTCCCCAGGTCGCATCTCCCTACACTATTCAAGATAGATACTGAGACATGGCACTGAAATATCGTTTAGAAAGCCGGGGTTCCTCAAGCACATGCAAAGTAGGACCCAGACATGGCTCATTCAGCTGAAAGTAAAAGAATGTCGGCACTCAGCCCAAGCAGAGAGTGGAATGTAAGGAAATGTCTTGCCCTACCTACCGATGCTAATAGCAATGTCGCGGATCGCACCGCTTCCCCGCCCTTAAGTCTCACGGCATTGGGGATTCTGTGAGTCAAGTTCAACGGCTCATTCCTCTCACATAGAGAATGAGCTCGTATCTGATGGAATAGTAGCATACATGTTTAAGGTGATAAGGAACACGTCAGGGCAGGGCTTGCCCTTGTTAAGGGCATGATTGAGACTCGTGTCTTGAATTTATCTAACGGAGATAGTCCAGATAGGTCTATTTTGTTTGGACTCTCACATGGGAGAGCTCCATTATGACGCTGCGTAATACACCACCAACTCCTCTCAAGACGGACACAAGTGTACAACGACGACGAAAGGGGTCGCAATAATTAAACACGTCGTTCTCAAGGGAGGCTCTCTCAGTCATATGAAAGTTAAAGGGATTAGTCGTGTGCAACAGGGCGACTATCAGACTATAAAATATAAGGCTCCTCCCCAAATATCTCCATCAAGCAGGTCTCAACTCGATCCAAATAACCACACCAAACCACACTCATTACACTTAAATCCACTTTGTACTCTCGTTTTAACCATGCGCTTCTCCGCAATCATCATCGCGGGACTCTCTGTCGCCGCTGTACAGGCCATCGCACTCCCTGGGCTCCCCGCCGCAGGCCTCCTCTTCGCCCGTGAAGATCCCCCTCAGATCCCTTGTATGCATCCTGGAGGCATAAGACAGTGCCGGATTCTTGTATGATCCAGACCCTTCTCGTGATGGGTTGGTTACTAACACTTCCCCAAGTGCGCCAGCCAGAACGCCGACTTTTATGCATGCGCTCCGTGAGTTGCCCAGGCTCTTTTAGCATCGTTTATGCTGACTTTTGCTAGTACTTGCGTTTGTCACTTCGTCTCGACCACGGCTCCCCCCACTGCTACTCCCACTGGACCCCCAGCTCAGACGTCGGACCAGCCAACAGCTGTCCCAACGCCAAGTGGATAAACTACGTTTCCCATGCCACGCGGACCATCTCTTGTGAGCAACGCACATGCTCCACACAGATATATCTGATGGACAACTGAACTCCTACATTATCAAATCTATCTTACAAGTAGTTTCCAGTCAATTATGAATTGCTGCTCAGTTTGCCTTCGTTCCCATCGGTGACGGTGTTTGCGTCCAGGCTCAATTCCATGCTCCGTCATCAACTGTCAAAAAGCGCCTCTGTGTCTCTAGTACCAGGGCCGATGATCAATCAGTCCCCTTCGTGGGCTTCCTTCACTTCACTCTGGTCACCCTTGCCTTCAAGCTCGATGGACATAATCCCTATACGTATAATAGGGGTTCTCTGTAGGGAATAATTAATGTCAAGCTTTAGAGAGAGGGGGGTATCACAGAGCTTACGTCAATGTGGAAAAGGCCGATGACGAGGGAACCATGGGCAACTGAACCCCACTGCCTCCCTGGGTAATAAGACTTCGAATCTCCCAACAAGAACTCCCGTCCGTGGTTTGTCTGAAGCTTTTGACGATCAGCCACGTTCGGTATCATACAGGGAAATATATACCAATAGGTCATCATCCAGTGGGCCTTCATTTCTCATCTTCGCGTCCACTATCCTCTCTCCGCCGGGCCCATCGATCAATATTGAGCGCTTAGAAGGCTCACGCATGTGAATCTCGCCATGAGGATCCCCGATGAACATGTTCTTTGAAGGGTCCGTGTATAGAAACTCGATGCGGTACATGTTTCGACAATGCGTATAGATGACGATTTCGGTCAGCTGGGAGAGGTGTTCCCCACGCGGGCCTCCAAATATGACGGTTGCCAAGGGATATGGTGTTATGTCATGGCTGACAGGGTCATCCGGATGGTTGAGGAAAATATGGTCAGGTGGTATGTCAGGCTTCCAGGCATATTCCTCGGGATCGACACGTTCGTCGGTGATGCTCTCATTCTCTGTGATGTCTCTGCTAAGAGAGACGAGTTTGAGTGCCTAGGGGTGAAGAGTGATAAGTCTCAAGCAAGTCGAATCATGAAACGAGATCTAACTCACATCAAATTCCGCCTTGATGGCTGATATCCGTTTTCCTGGCCCTCGCAAGCGCCATCTGGGGACTCCATCCGGCTCACCTGCCCAGCGGGACATGGTACCGTCGGCAGCCAGTACAGCAACTGCTCTGAATCCTTGGTTTTCCACGGCGCATTGCCACCCCGAGATGGTGTATGGGGATTCATGTCGACCATCTGAAAAGCAAATCTTGACCTCTTGGTCCGGGTGGATGTAGCCGAGGCTGTTGACTTTTCCGTTTGGCCTGACGAACCGGAAGCCTGAGACAAAGGAGCGACCGCTCATACACACAAACGACACCCAGAGGTGGCGGACCCGGAGACGTGGCCGGCAACGGAGAATTCGAGCGAACCAAGGTCTGCATCCCACATTGAACCAGTCATACTCTATGCAGAGATTTATACCGGCAGTGCACCAGTCGAGTTCTCGCCAGCCGCGTGTATGCTCATTCTTCTTTACCCGCCCATTCTTGGATGTGTCGAAAGCGGTCAGAAGACGGTCTCCATTGCAGACTGTGCCGGAGACTTGGTTCTGTAGACTCTCCAGTTCCAAAACCAAGCTCCAAATGCGCTTTCGGTCAGCCAGGCGCGGCTCCATGTATCGCAGTGCCAGGTAGAGCTTCTCCCAGGAGTCGGGGCCGGATCGCACGGTTTCGAAGACGTAGTGGAATTCGTGTCCTCGCCAGAACCTAGAGGCCCAAAAGGATTCTGACAGATGTAGATTGGCAAAGATGGGTGAAGCTTGCCGTAGGCTTCTGACATCTTTGCGAGGAAGCTCGACGAGGATAGCTTGCAGGAGTTCATTTGGTAGACGATGAAACACATCTCCATCCGCCTTGACTGGACCGCCTCGGGCCGGAATGTCGATGAGCATGTGTTTCGGGATGTCCACCGATTTGAAGAGTTTCTGGATGGAATGCATGATGTAAGGGTCTCTGCCGTACCCGGGTATTGGGGGGCGTGTGATGTAGGTCAACATGGGGGGGGTTCTCGTCGTCAGGTATTCCGACGACAATTCCGCCGTAATTATGGCCCCAGTCGAGAAGCTTTGTCAGGTGGATCGGCATGGAAAAGCATAGGGAGAAGATCAGTTGAACATCAGGCTGAAAGAGGATCCTGATGATCTCCCAGCAAGCCGCATGGAAGACAAATCCCCAGACCCGAGGAGGCGAGTCGCCCTGCCCCGGTCCGCCCTTGCGAAATCTCAACCGGAACTCCACCTGTGTATTCTCATTAAAGTCGGCATCGTCGTATCGCCCGCGGGATTGCGCCGGCAGGTACTTCCTGCCACCGCCCTCGTACCTGCCAACGCCGGAAAGCTTGGCTTCGAAAAGATTGACACCCGACGTATAAACTTGGCAGATAATGTTAGATCCGTCAGCAGCGAACCGGGGTAAGACACACGTACTGGCCCTGTATTCCCGCATCCAAGTCTGCTTGCTAGACTTTTTAAACCACCTACCGCAAAGAACGCAGGACATCGTTGGAGAGGCACAAAAGGCAGAATCGCAAATGCTGGAGAGAGATGTTGAAGGTAAACAAAGGATCGATCGTTCAAGAGCTCTGGAACATCTCAACGTTCACCACGAGCACAGTGGGTCCCCTGGTGTGGTCACTGCCCGCGCACTGTCAGAGCACCTCAGGTTTGCAGCATCCACATTAATCACCACTCTGTTTGTTTGTTGGATGTTTCATCGTTTGTCGATAACAGGCCGTGTCTTATTTCAATCACTAATGAGAAACTTCAGTGTGCAAACTTGGCCGGAAAACGGAGTGACAATCGGTGATGATGATGAAGAAGGGATGCTTGCACAGTGCCAAAGGTGGCCTCAAATAACCGCTACACTGCGGGGCGCTCCTGCCCTAGGGTCTTCAAGGCATTCCCGTCCGTGTACGAGCACCACTCACTCGATCGCCTCTTAGTTGGAGGTCAACACTTGCGTACCTATTTAATAGAACGAATCTGGGTAAATGTTGTTTTTATTATCATGGTAAATGGTCATTAAGATCGTTTGAGGTGCATAAAACGCTAAATATCACCAGTGCCTGCCTGCCTGCCTTCCTTGATCTTCACTACCTGGGTATACGGCACCAGCAAATATCACCGACCTTCAAACCTCCAAACCAACTCCACTCCCAGAATGAAACCTGCTGGCGCATTCTTTTCTCTGATTTAATACAAATTCCATCGTGAAGCACATTGATCATGACGGCTGTAAGCGCGTAGTAGCGCCCCCAAACGGATCTTGAGGTGAGAAAATGACAGGGTCAAAGTCATATCCCATAAACTCCGTGAAGCTGTCAAATTGCGACGGTATAGGTGCATACTCAGTGGGCTGAGTAAATTGTAAGGATGACCCCTCACTCATTGTTGCTGTTCCGGAGACGATTGGCTGCGTGCCCAGCTGATCTCCAGAATAGGCTTGAGAAGAGTGGACTGCCGAGCTGCCAGTTGAGCCAGGCAGGGAGTTGAACGATGGTTCTGTGGCAGCCGACTCTCTATTTCGTATCGTCGCTGGCGGCTCCTGAGTCTGGTCCTCGGGAGTTGCAGCATCAATGTCGGGCGTGGATTGACCAGTCGGCAGGCCAGTTTGCGATGTCATGCTGGGCATCACAGTATCGAAAGCGTCCCAGACCGACGTGGATATCATCTCAAAAAGCCTCCTCTCAGGCAACTGGGGGTTGAACTGGAACTCGGGCATGTTGCGGAGACGGTCGCTCACTTCGCGGATAACACGGTCGGGGACCTCTCGTCGGAGGAAGCTCCGGTACTGCGCTCGGACTTCAGGAGGCATTGGGGCTTCCAGCGTTTGCAAATCGCAATCTATAGATACATTAGCACTTTAAATCACGGGTAGGTTATAGTGTGACTTACAGGGAGACGGGATGTTCTCGGCATCGGGGAACAAGATCTTGTACATGTGCTCCCATTTCGCCTCTTCCGTTGCGTTCTTTATTCCTTTTCTGCACTTGAGGCGCTCCTTCATCTCAGCATCAATCCCCAACATCTCGCAAGGTTCGTTGACTTTGCAGGGCACGGCTTCGCGGCGATGATCCTTAAGCAACTTCTCGGTCGTAAAGGTGCTAAAGCACCGGTCGCAGTGGATGGGGACCTTGTGTCTCCGATAAATGTGCTCCCTGTTGTTCAATTAGCCAAGCTCAAATTTTTGCCCAAGATGAGAGACGTACTTGATCCGGTGGACACTTGGCCAGCCCTTCTTCTCACAACATGGCCACTTCTTAGTGGGATACCCCTTCACAAACGGGCAAGCCAGGTTCGGTACCAGTTCTGCCGGCGTGATATCTGTCTTTCGGCGTTTGTCCTTATCACCACCGTTTCCTCTGCCGGGGCCAGTTGCTCCGTCGCCGTCTTCACGTCCCCTCTTCTTCCCAGCACCACCGCGGCCACCTGATCCTCTCCCACCACCATCGCCATCCTCGGCACCACCAAAGCCAGGTGAGTCGTTCCCAGAGGACTCTCCAGGAGAACAAGATCTCACCCACTCGATGACCTTGGCCAGTACAAGCGATGCTATGCGGTCCTTCAATGTCACTGCGACAGTCAAAAGAGCAGGATCCAGTGATGTCGCATCAAAGGCTTCATGGAAAGACTCATCCGTCTCGTGAGAAACCTCCGACATGGACTCGTCTGCATCACTCGTGTCGATCTCATCCAAACGCCCCAATTCGGGATGGTCCGCGACGGAGGTACCAGGAGTATCCTGGTCCATCTGGTCCTTGGAGCAGATGGAATCGATAGATGTCATGTTATCGGTCTCTGGAGACGACACCATGTCTCGGACTGGCCCATTTCGCGGGATCGAGAGGTATCCATTGTCAGTGTGTTCGCTCGAGCTTTGCGGTCTCATGGAAACGACCTCCTCGTGGTGGGAACATCCAGCCTCTGAGCCCTGTTCGTCGATGGTGCTCAAACCTGACTTGCTGGCTGTCTCAATCTTGTCCTGTGGGCACTCATCAGGGTCAAGGACACTTTCAGTCTCCTCTTCAATCAAAACACCCTCTCTATACAACTCCGGCATGCGATTCTTGTGAATGCGACGTTGCTGGGCCACCCAGCCTGCGGCAGTGACTTGGTCTGACACCGAATGATCCAGACAAGCTATCCAGGAAGAGATTGGTCGCGGGGGAGTCGCAGTGTTGGACCGTTGCACGGGGATAATTGGTAGGGGATAGTCTTCCATATCATGTTCTCGATGAAGACGGTGCGACTCTCGACTATTATTGACAGAGGAAGAAGGGATCATGTATGGGTGCTTCCTTGACACAGACGCTCGCGTCATTTGTGAGCTGGTCCTACCAAGGGCGTCCCAGTTACTGGTCGCGGACGAGATAGTGGACGAAGGTCTGGTCCAGCTAAAGATGGACTCTGCGATAGAGGTCGGGGCGGTGTCGTTTGAAGCTCTTCGAATTGGTAGGTCACGTTCTGAAGGGTTCTCCGTGGTAGCCGAAAAGAAACCGCTGTCGCACGGTGCACCGTCTACTGAGAGGGGCTGGAAGGAGTTTGTGGATGTCTGTGGATGGCTCTGTTGGACTGTCAGTGGCCATGGTAAACGACCTCCAGTAGGTGAGTGTCTACTTACATATAGGTCTCCAACGGGGTCTTCGCTATCATCTTGGACATTGTTTGGAGTGTTTGGTCGTGTATCTAAGAGTATTGGTTAGCAAGGACATCAGAGGAAGGCACAGAGAAACTCACTCGACATTTCTAAGTCATTTGCGTCGGCTTGCGGCGCTGTGGTCGATCTGTTTACAGATCCGTGCTGGGTGCCAATGCCCGTGAGGTCTGTCAACCCTTCGTTGTATGAGAAAGGGCCAACTGGAGCCGACGTAACTCTTCGCTCGCGTCGTTTGACACTCCTTATCGATGTCGTGTATTCCCTTAACCGATCTGGTAATTGCCAGATACTCTGTGTCTTTTTTGTTGGTGTTTCAGCTCTAAGAAGGGGCATGGTCTCTGTCTGTTGTAGCCCGAGGGACAACGGTCGCTCGGACCCAAGTTGAGGAAGGGTTTGCTGCCCTTGTGTAACATTTGCGGCCTGGTATTCGGGAGGAGGATCTTGGAACGGCGTTGCATCCAGTTTCGCAAGTCGTTCACACTCATCGGACACGGGAGCGACTTCTCGACGGAAGCCAGTCATCTTCTCTTTGAGCGGATCCGACATCCAGCGCACCATACCCAAGTCCTTTGTATATGAGTGAAATAAACCGGGAGGCTTGAACTGATTCAGGTATTTCTTTCCTTTGTCCTTGATGCGACCCCTAAAAGATCGAGGCGGCGTCTTGGGCTCGCATTGCGCAAGTTGCTGGACCGACCGGCGGTCAGCGGCACTTGGGATAGGCATAGTGGACGTATGCTCTGTTTGCGCCTCTTTGACGTTTTGCGCTTTGCTTCGCTTGCTGGACTGGGCGGAGGCGTGGCAGCGCGTAATTGTTCGCCGCAAACTATAAGTCGAACAATGAGGAGACTTGAAGAGGATGAAGGAAAACTCGTGAGCACGATCCGGGCGGCTCAACGCAGATTGATGCTGTCAGCCACGCACGCATTCCATCATTTCCGTCGGAAGCGGACATGGGATGACCACCTGCCAGGCGTTCTTGCCTTTGCGAACCATCCATCAGCAGTCAGATGCATCAGACCCCTGCTTGACATTTTCAGCCCTGCCATCTGCCTAAATTTAGGAAGAGGCAGCCAATTCTACGATGGATGCTAACTCATGATACCTTTATGGAGGATTACTGTTCTAATTGCAGAGAAATAGGCAGCACAAAAGAATAATAGGCTTTCAGATATTATACACTTTTGCTTTTGTCACAATTCTTTACCGGGACAAAGAAACAAGAGTCACAAACAGATCGTGTAATGATCTTGGTGACCATTCCCGTGTCCACTCACAGCAATGGCAGCCTGCGCCCCCTGAAACTGCCTACGGTCTGCAGCTAATGGCAAGTGGATGCACAACAAGGGTCTGCGGTTTTGCGCGTTGCGCAGAACCAGAGGTCGCAGAACCACCACAGCGCAAATCTCGACATCTAGCAGAATGAGCAACACCATGGCTGCAAAACTCGATTATCTGTAGAATTGGGAATGCCATCTTCACGATATCTGGATACTATACCCCGGAGCTCACGCAGAATAGAAATTGCAGTCATGCGCAAGGCAAGCAGGCCAGCATAAATAGCCAGCAAAGTGCAATTGGAAGGAAACAATCCATTCATCGAAACAAACAAGTCAATTCAATTCAATTCGTCAAAGTGACAGTTCAAAGATTAATCTGCATCATATCCTGTCGCGCGTCACAATGCCCACCCAAGCTGCAACCGCCTCAATGGTTCCCAACTGCGGTTCCTGCGCCTCAGTCGCCAGGTTCGTCTCATTTCCTACCATTCATCAAACGCTGCTGACTGAGAACGAGTAGCGGTGACGGTGCAGATACAGCGCGGGCGCCTGCATCCAAGCATTCGCCAGCCGTATTGCGTTTTCTTACAGAGCCTGCTTCCGTGACAGACGTCATTCATCAACTTGCTCCTGGCAAGCCACTGAAGTGCAAATGCTGAGAAGTGGGGGCTGGTGGCTGTGCGCGGGGCTGAATTGAGATGCACCGCATGGGCGGGGTCGGGTGCAGGTCGTGATGGAGACCAGATCAGTGGACCCATCCGTTATTTTTCATCATCTTTGGGCGCAAAGGAACAAAAGGAAGCAGGCAAGGAGTTCAAGGCATCTTGTTTTGATATGAGGTAGCATAAAGGCTCTTGGGAACACTTAATAATGAATTTTACGTTGAAAAAATTTGAGAAACTTGTCTCCCCTAATGGTTTGCTCGCAAAAGGTACTTCGGTTCTTGTTCCAAGGTGCACAAGATCTTGCTCAACAGGAGCTCGGAGGTCATTCAACGTCATTTAAGCCCCGAAAAACAATCTACTCAGTCCAGATCGCTTATTTCGGATTAACGTGATATATGACTTGGAAAAAGAGTCGATAACAGCTCGCAAGAAGAAATTGGTGGTCTTAGACCTCTGAAAATGCTGTGGTTCAGGGTAGGTGGACCAACGATCTGAAATAGAACGCGGCCCCATCAACCGCGTCGCGCTACAATGGGCACTCAGGCAGTCCACCAACCTTACTGGAACTAAGCGATCATTAAGCCCTGGTAGGGCACCGCAAAATAAATTGTTCATTCATCGCTCATGATTATATCTCTTGCTCATCAACCGACTGCAGCCTTGGCTGTAATTCTTCAAGGTTCGACTTGCCCTCCTCATCAGGGTATGCCTGGAACACCTCACGCCGCATGATCCTCCTTGGCGCTCTCCGACCTGTGAAGAACTCGAATTGAGCAAAGCCCTGCTCAGGCAGCATGTCAAGACCATCCATGCTCACCCACCCTCGAGACGACTCCTTTCTGAACTGCGCCAAGAATGGCGTATCCAACGTCTTGTATCCAAGCTCAATCGCGACGCCTCCCGTGCGACTCCCTAGCCATCCATCTGGAAGAGTCAAGTCTGGCGCAGGCACATTTCCAATGCGATGCGTCGGGATGCAAGAGACAACTACTGTAGGAAGCCGGAACCCTTCTGGCCAAGCATCTTCAAGTGATTCTAGGACGTGGAATCGAGCGCCTTGGCTCCCTGAAACGAGAAGCTTGAAATCCTTCCTCTGAAGGAGCTGGGTAAAGTGCGACACCATCTTGCGAGCGTTCTGAGGTGTGCGGTTGTAGACGACGATGTTTTTGATGCCGACTTGCAGCATTGCGTATGTCGTGGCCCGCGCCATTCCGCCTGCTCCGATGACAAGACCACAAGTACCTGAGACGACGGCATTTGCGGGCGAAAGACCACGACGGATGCAAGCACGAATTCCGATCCAGTCTGTATTCTCTCCATAAAGGGCCTTGATCGGCCCAGACTGATTGACGTTGTTGAAAAAGGCTGCTTCTGTGGGTATGGAGCCATCTTCGTTGAGGGTGCGGATTGGGATAAGTGTGTTGACAGCCCCAATCGCCCGAGCGTGGTTGCTTAGGGAATGCGTCAATGTGATGATCTCAACCTTGAAAGGGAGACCGATTGAAGCACCGGCAAATCTCGAGTCCTCGATTAGATGCCTAATTCCCTGCAAAGAGGAAGAGGAGACAGGCTCATATGTGTGAGGAACTCCACATGCTTTCAATGCAGACCGGTGCATCGCTGGTGACAAGCTGTAGCTGACGTTGGTTCCAAAGACATAGAGCTTCATCTCATCGTGGATGAACGATGAGAAAAGAGCCTTTGTGGCTCCGACTGCCGTGATACAGGGAGTGATCGGTGGCCTCGGGTTCACACTCTCTAACGAATCTGGGCGAACGACCGTGAGTATGCTATTCAAGGCTGCGGAGTGGCGACCCAGACGTCCGGAATTATAAGAAATTAACGGAATTTTGGGGCCTTGTAAAGAATCGACAGATGATCTCAGGTAGTTGATACGGAAGTTGTCCTCGATGGTCAAGGCTGGGCGGATCAGTCTTGCCAAGTGGCAGCCCAAGTTATTGGCCTTCTGGTACCAGTTCATCCACATTGGAGATTCCCAGGGCGGAGGATCTGTAATGATGAAGGCATTTCCAATGATCTTGGTCCGTTTTCGAATCGCCAATATTCGAGAGATGTGGGAGTCCTCCAGTCGAAGGTCGACTGTCATCATCTCTGGGGCTAGGCGAAGAGTGTGGTGAAGGAGATCCAGGTAGACGCGAAGGACGTCGTCGCTTGCTGTATGGGGGAGAAATAGGTGCAGTATTATGGGTAAAATCGTGCTTCTTCTTACAACCCCTATACCTCTGGTGATGTCGGCAAGTAGTTGATTGCTAGTTTCGGCAGTGAGAGTGCCTGCCTCTGCGTGATCGGCCAGGTCATGTACCACAATCTGAACCACATCCGCCCCGTTGACGTGGTCCTCTGCGTCCACAGACTCGTCCAAAATATCCGAGAGAGGGATTGAGGTAGCATAGGTAAATTGCCGGTCCTCTGGAGGGATCTTTGCCAAGGGAAAAGCCGAGTTCATGAACGGGATTGTACCGGTTGGGTAAATGAGCGAGAGGAACTTGAGAAAATGTCTCTCAACGTGCTTCAATGTCAAATATGGAGCGGGAGTTCTCTGCTTTAGAGATATCCGGGCGAGAGATGACTTGGCTGGCTTCTCTGAGACATTGAAGAACTCAAAGTTGGTGCATGACCTGAAGATTGCGTTGCTGACACTGAGAAGATTCCGGATCTTGGCCTTGTCGCGGAACTTGAGGTGATTTTGGATGGCATCAGCATCTCGAACAATATGAATGACGGGATTGGTGGCAGCGAATTCCCTCAATAGGTTTTGGACCCGACTCTCCATCCAGGAACAAACGAGGATGCAGCCGGTACGGTGACGGTCCAGCGCATTCTGTAGGACCTTGGCTTGATGCTTATAGCATTCGGCTGAGCCATGCTCGGCCTTGTAAGCGGCACTTGACAGACCCGAAGTTTTCTGGAAAGCCGTCTCGAGGTCTATCACTCTGCGATCCATGGCGGACGATGCCATGATAGCCAACGTGGACTTTCCGGCGCCGCGGATGCCAGCCAGAAGCATTGATGCATCTGGAGTGAACTCGGGGACTTCCCCAGTCAATGGAGGAAAGGTTGGTGAAGGTGTGCGAGTAACTGCATCGTGTTGCTCTTGTCGAGTCGATGGTGGTTGCGATTGGGATTGTGATCGGGAGCTGTTCCGAGATTGAGAATGAAGCGTTTCGGTCAGGGTGAGCGTCTGTGTCTGTTCGGTTTGGGCTTCGCTATTGCGACTGGAGATGCCATTACCATGATCCCTGATTTTACCAAGGCCATTCGATCGTAGCATGATATCCTCATGGCCCAGCATGGTCCCGAGGGACCTCTTGACGCCTGCCATCTCTGGTTGGTTCCTGTTCCGATCAAGCAGAGCGACAAGATGAAAGAGCCATAACGATGGGATTAACTGTGGTCTCGGGCCATCCGAGTCTTTAGAGGCTTGTAGAAGAGGGTTCAGAGGGCAAGAAACAGCGATTATCGTCACATGTAGACGCAGGATATGCCGGAGACCGCCGTGGGAGTCTGTCAGAGGACAAGAGAGAACAGACGAAATGGTCCCCCACCAAAGAAATCCTGGGGCACACTAACGGTGATTGGTCGGGTGAGTGCTTATCCGCCCCGCTTTTAATGTCACGGCTAATGACGCCGTGATGATTCCAGCCAAATCGTCATCTCCAATCCATCTCTGAGATATCCCCAGGACCCCGGATTCTCCCCGCATTGCAACTCTGAGTCTGAGGATGCGATTGATGATGGAAAGGTGCTTGCATCTTTGAGAATTCTCATGCTGCTTTGATATGGCGCCAGCATCGTACGAGCTTCCTGTTAGCGGCCTACTCCTTCTCCTCGACATGCTCCTGCAAGCCTCGTAGCTCGTCCACCCACCACTTGCATCGCCTCTACACTTCAAGCAATGCCGCCGAGGAAACGCGAACACGATGCGGACTCCCTCAATGCTCCCGCCAGTACCGCTCCCGCCAAACGACAGAGAGTCTCCCTTGCCTGCGACGCGTGTCGAACCGCCAGAGAGAAGTGCGATGGCGGCCGTCCTCACTGCGGAACCTGCACGGCGCAGAACCGGCCATGCTCGTACACCCCTGCCTCCCGCAAGAGAGGTGTGCAGACGGGTTATCTACGAACCATCGAGCTCTCACTCGCCTGGCTGTTTGAGCAGGTTCCTGACTGCGAGGGAGCTCTGCATCGTCTACTTACACAGAATGATGGGGCAGATGGCACCCGCATACTGGCCACCAAGGACAAGGCTGGTCACCGACTCTACCGGCGATGGAGCAAGAGTCGTGTCCACAAAGACATCGGACGAATGCTCTCCGATGAAAAGACCCCACGGAACGAGACTTCGGCAGACGACTCGGAGACGGAAGAGAGCATCAGCCCGGCCAACGCCAACCTCTTCGAGGCGAAATCGTCACCTGGATTCTCACTTCAAGGTGCAAACCTTTCACAAGCAGATCTACCTGCGAACACCTACCAACTTGGCAGCATGGTTGAGTCGCCGGTGTCTACCAAGCTGACACTGCCGCCGAATTGGAAGCGACTTATCGACATTTACTTTTGTTACACCCACAGCTGGCTCCCGATCGTCGAGCGGGAAATGGTCACCAGCACTGCCTTGGCCTATCCCTCTGAAGGCCTCACACTCGAGGCCAACCGTTCTTCCGCCCTACATGCCCAGCTTTGGGCCGTCTTTGCTGTGGCTTCATTCCAAGACGCAGCATCCTCTGAACCCTTCCACAACCAGGGCTTCTCACCGAGCAAAATCTACTCGATTGCTCGACAACTCATACCCTCCGACGACGAGAGCCTGGAAACACCTCACATATCTTCCCTCCTCCTCCAGTCACTGGTTCTCCTAGGCCAGAAAATGACCATGTCGGCATGGCTGCTTATTGGTAAAGCGTCGCGCCTTGCACTCCATGGCCGAGCCACCAACTCACACATGTTTCCGGTCAAAGAAGGCGGCGAGGCTTCTCTAAATCACGCCGAAGTTAGAATACTAGCTGCTAGCTTCGTCCTGGATTCTTTGGCTTCTCTCTGCCTGGGTCAGTCCCAGGTCACCTCGGGCATCCGGTATAGTCTGCCTTCTGTGACTATCGTGCAGTTGCTGAACTTGAACGAGCCATGGGCTCCAGTTTCAGGGTTTGGCAAGGAATCTGAGAATCGGGACGAATCAGCGCCAGAAATGGCGTCACCCCTGCCAACATTTCAGCAACTCTTTGCTTTTTGTAGGCTCTGGTCTGCCAGCATGGATGCACGACTGTACGATAGTCCCACTTCCCGAAGGATCACCCCTGAAGACCTTGTCAGAAGTCTGGACGCCCAGTTTTCGTTCTGCAACTCGCTCATCTTTGGGGGTTCAACTCCAGCGGTGCCGTCAGCTTACCTACTCCAAGGCATGTTCTTGGCCATTACCTTGGACCTGGTGCCTGGGCACAGGCCATCACTCTTCTCCAACCTGGTCGAGGTTGTCGAATCGTGTCTGGAGACATTCGGACCTGGTGGAACACCCCCAATTGTTGTTACCTTGATGGAGATTGTGCATCATCACGGCCACAGCAGCCGGATGCAAGAACACGACAAAGTCAAGTGGGATGCAGCCTTGAAGGCGCTCACAGACGTCTGGAAACCCAACAATTCAGGGATAGATGGGTCTAAAGAGCATCAAAACAACATTGGCGTGGTGGATCCTGTCAATCGCCCAATCGCCGGGTCAGTATTCATGGATGAGATATCAACCGCCTCTCACCACACCAGCCAGACAGCTCCGTTGACCTCAGGAGAGCTGGAACATGAACTTAATCGGATGCAACAGCGTCAAAAAGAGCAGCAGTTCTTGTCGTACGAGCGGCAAAGATATACAGGCAACTCAGACACCAGTCCTGGCACATCACAGTCTCTCTACCCAGTCACACCCAACCTGACCTTTCAGTCTCCTCCAGTCAACGGCGGGCATACAGGGAATCTGCTGCATAGCTCGCACATACCAAGCCAGCTGGTAGATTACGACGCCATTCTGGAAGAACTTGGATCCATAGACTGCGGCGACAGCATCGAAGTGGACCCCCAGTTTATGACCAACCTAGGGTTTGCGCCCGGTTGCGACCTGGGCGAGATGTTTCACGGCGACTTTGGTACATGAATTAATGCAAAACAATTAAACTGATTTCCGCGGTGTCCCAATAGCATCGCGTGGGTGACCCTGCGGCGAACCGTGCTGATCAGGTGAAGGCAGCACACTAGAAGCTGACTTGACTCTGGAATGTGAAGACCAGACATTAACAACTTTGGAGAGATTTGGGTTATTACGACGAAGCAGATTAGATCTGGCTTTAACCCGGACACGATAACACGGTGCATTCGAGCGATGTAATACCATTACCGAGTCTTCACCTCCCTCTTGGTAGAGTCACACTTGGAGTGGTCTCATCTACTGACAAGTCATCCCAGCACAACACAGCAAAGCACACCAAGCCGTGTGACCGAGGGATTGAGCACTAGGGCGAGGGCTGAGACTTCATCCCCGTCGCTAGCGAAACAAGGTTAGATCCGCGGCCATATGGTGGTTTAATGCGGAGTCCCCAGAGATGACCGAGTCAAGGATGTGGCACACCGGGTAAGCCTTTATCCCCCAACGCCCCCGACTCAGATCTTTGTGCGCGGCGCAACGCCCAGCTCCCTGTTCGTCACCCCAAGAAATCAACTGATGACAATATGAATCTTCTGCTTCGACGGAAGCGAGTTCATCCCCCACAAACCAACCCCGCAAACCCCGGATTAATCTCCAACTCTGGAGGGAGATTCTGCTGCTGGGGGTGGTTTATGGTTGTATGGAGTTGCCGCGGTCGTTTTTCCCTTTTGCTAGGAGCACAGACAATTTCCAGAAGCTAGGGGGGGGGGGGGACATATGGGTCGAGCCCTGTCCTGTTGCAACCGATATAAAAGTTTGCCTCCCAGCGGAGGTTGATCAATTCCTCAACACCACAAGCCTTTCCTGGCAACTGCCACCTCTTTTCATCAACAACTTCAAGCTCAGTCATTCTTTGGGTCTTTGGAATTAATAGGTCATTCATCATGGGCCTCTTGACTCTCAAGGAAGACCGGCCCACGCCGAAGGAGGTGTACAATTGGCGCGTCTACGCCTGCGCCGCCACAGCATCATTTGCGGCATGCACGATCGGTTACGATTCTGCCTTTATCGGCACTACCCTTGCGCTGCCCTCATTCGTCGATGAGTTCAACTTTGCCAGCTACAGCGCTGATAAGCTGGCGCTGCTGAAGCAGAACATTGTCTCTGTGTACCAGGCTGGTGCTTTCTTTGGCAGTTTGTTCGCCTATGGTAGCAGTTACTTCCTTGGTCGTCGGTACTCGCTCATCCTCTTCTCCCTCATCTTCATGCTCAGTGCTGGCATGATGCTGGGTGCCAATGCGGACCGTGGTCTTGGTCTGATCATTGGTGGACGAGTTCTGGCCGGTATAGGAGTTGGTGGTTGTTCCAACATGACGCCCATCTACATCTCTGAGTTGGCCCCTCCCGCTGTTCGAGGTCGTCTCGTCGGTCTTTATGAGCTTGGCTGGCAGGCTGGTGGTCTTGTTGGTTTCTGGATCAACTACGGAATCAACAAGCACATGCCCTTCTCCGAAGGTGTCAACGAGAAGGCTTGGCTCATTCCCTTTGCCGTTCAGCTCATCCCTGCCGGTCTCCTGCTCGTCGGTGCTCTCTTCATTCCTGAGTCTCCACGATGGCTGTTCTCCAAGGGCCGTCGCGACAAGGCCATTGAGAACCTTTGCTGGATGCGAAACCTTAGCCAGGACAACCTCTACATCGTTGAGGAGATCAACTATATCGATTCCGACATTGAGCGATATCACAACGACGTTGGTGCTGGTTTCTGGAAGCCTTTTGCCGCTCTCAAGGAAAAGAAGGTTCAATGGAGATTCCTGCTTGGTGGCCTTCTCTTTGTGTTCCAGAACGGTAAGCATCTCATGATTGCAGACTTGAATACAGGTAACTAATATGATTCTTTTTAGGCTCCGGTATCAACGCCATCAACTACTACAGCCCGACCGTATTCAAGAGCATCGGCATCACCGGTACAAACACTAGCTTCCTCACAACTGGTATCTTTGGCGTCGTCAAGACTGCTCTTACCTTTGTCTGGTTGATGGTACGGTCGAAGACGGAATGTGTGAGCGTGGTGGGACGCGAGTCTAGTATGTACGA